>NW_018921613.1:98244-141667 GCF_002207925.1 Prunus avium | reverse complement strand
TCGGTTGAGACCGCCACTACAAAGTAGTAAAGACCAAGCCGTGCAATTTCGAAGACTAACGGGGGTCAAGTATTATATCTAGATTTGAGCAAAGTGAGTTGTTGTTGTCTAAGGAGCAAAGCATCAAACAGTTAGTCGGCAAGGACTGCTATACCTCGTTTACGCTATCCCAAACTGTCCTTTCTTCGTAACTGTCGTCCCAACCAGCTGAAATGGAGCACTCTCTCTCTCTCTCTCTCTGACACTGACGCTCAAGTGTGCTAGGTTCGTTGTATGGGGAAAACTGGTCATTGGTTGATCATAGGACCCAACCCAGGTCTTACAAATGGGTAAGCCATTGGTCGCTGATCAAACCGGGACGAAGGAAGCTTGCTTTCTTTGTCAAATGATGAGAACGAAACCTGTGGTCGTGAAGATTGGACGACCCTATACACTTGATTATTTATCTTCTCTGATCCACCAATCCCACTCATGCCACCTGAGCTAGACCTCATAAACCCGCCATTTTAACTTGAATTTACGAGCGGTTTTCGTCTATGCACAAACCATGCAAAAATAAGATTCTAAAACCAAAATTTGTGCCAAGCGTGGCCCATTTAAAATGTTAAGAAAGAGAAAATAAATAACTCTTCAATAGTTGAAGAAAACAATCGGCTTACTTGCTCGGTATTCGTTGTTGGAAAGATTTCTGATTAACTTTTTTTTTTTTTGGTTGCTACAATTAGGAAGGGAAAGGGGAGTTTTCAAGTTATCATGCTGTTTCAAACTTGAGACTACTTGTCTGCAAGTCAAGTCCCTTTTACACTGAACTAGACACCACTGACTGATTAAGAGTTGAGACATATAACGCGGAAGGAAAATTATATGGATTCGAGGAATAAAAATGCATAAGGATAGCGTGAATTGAGTTTTGGTAGATGAATTCTCGAAACAAAATGAGATTTGATTTCCAAAGAGAGGCTTTTCTGCTCACCATATCTTAATTTTGAGGTTTCACTTGAAACAAACAAGAACATCTGTTATCTAACCTAACCACCCGCAGTGATAAATCCCACTGCTGTGCTGCACCTTACAACTTGGGATCGGAGTTTAACTTTTGTTTATGGTTGTGTAAACTGATCTAGGCCCTAGAAATATCAAGCCTAGCAAAAGTTTCATGCCTGAAAGATAAAGCATGCAATGACGGTTCAATTTGAACACAATCAAGAATAAACGTGGGGTAAAGAGAAGCATAGAGAAGAGTAACAGTCCTACAACTAAACTGAATAACAGTAGGGTGGTACCTTGCGTTGATGTTTTTCAGTCATCCTAACAACTTTTCACAATCACCTAGTACTACTAGAGTTTGATCAACATTAGAAATACAGCTTCCCGCCATGAGAAGGCAAGAAGCACGAGAAAAATATCATGATTAACACACAGACATCGCTACCATTAAACGGTTAGTGATTACAAACAAGCCATTATAAAAAGAGGATGAGATTTGGGGATGAGTCATCATATCAGTGGTTACCATCTTCACAAGAGTGTCATTATCTATCGGTAGTAAGCCTGCTGATAAGCTGGTACCATACCATTGCCATAACCCCCGTATGCAGGATAGTTCATGGGAGCTCCAGGATATGATCCGGCAAGTGGAGGGGCGGCTTCAGGTGAGTACGCATAGGGATTGGTTGGTGGGCTTCTGCTGCCATACATGGTGGGTGGGGAATGGTATGGTGAGTACCCAGCAGGATACTGAGCATGGGAAGGAGACCTGACAAACGTCGGAGGAGGTGTAGGGAAAGAAGACACATATGCATTCGTCAAGCGTCCAGCCTTGGCTGGAGGCATGGGACCTCCATTGTTGGCTCGTGTTCGTTTGTTGGCAGGGACTGCAGCTGGCCTTTTCTTCTCTGGTTTCACCTTCTCTAGCTGCTCAAGGCGCTTCTTGAGGTTTTCTGGAGGAAATTCTGCCTCAAGTTTGTAATCTTCAATACACTTGATGACAGCTCGGAGTGCTGACTGCTCTTTGCGTCCAGCTAGGTTCTGCACAGAAAGTAATAAAGAAAATATTAGTGATCAAATGAAAACGCAGGTTTCTACAGGTTTGATTATTCTGCATATGAGGAAAGGAGACTGAAGTTCATGCACTTCTAAGGACATTTTTCCAAAGAAATCAGAAATGAGACACAAGGATGTGAATGACTGCAGAATGCCTCATCATCAAGACATCCATAACAAGATGTATTATGCCTGATTATTCCTACTGCTTCACCAGTTAATTGACACATAAGGTGGAAATCAAATTCCACTCCAATAGCAGGAGTTTGTTGTCCCAAAACTTTTCAGTATATATACTTTTTCCAACAATAAGATAAAAACCGGGGATAAAAACTCTGAGAGCAAGCATGAATATGAAATGAAATAGGAAGAATTGCATGGAGGAAATTTCGTCATGTTTGAAACGGAGAGTGGAAATTTAGACATTGACTTTTCACTCACATGTAATAATTAATATAGGGTAAGATGTTGATATTAAGTATTTTTTGTAGATGGCTACCATCCTCTCCATTAGAGGAGAAAGCTTTTTGTGGGGGTGGGGGAATCCCCCTTTCTACCTTCCTTAAAACACAAACAAGGGAAAAGTTCCTTTCACATTCCCTTTTCTTTCCCCTCTCTCCCTCCATCTCTCCCTCTATCTCCCCTCCCAATCATTTGAGAAGGGAGAAAAAAACAGGGATTTGTGGGAATGAGAAGGCGGGAAGGGAATTCAACCCCCTCTCTGCCCCACCCACAGACACATAACTGGAATTTGAAATGTTGTAAAGAAAGAACCAGACAACGCTTTGAAAAGCATATTCACGACTGAAAGTCACAACATGCAGGATCATGCAACACCAATACGGTGCAATGATTAAAATCATACCGCAGCTCGACCAGCATTATTGGGATCTTCCATAATAGAAGCTGCAGCTTTCTTAGCATCTTTCAGAAAAGCTCTCAGCAGAGGAACAGGAGGAAACTTGTGCACAAGTCCAACTTCATAAGTGAAATGTACCGCATCAAGCTGTTGTCCCCTGCTGATTAATTCTTCAATCATATCTGCACATAGCAACAGCCTCTATACATTACAATCTAGAGAAGGGGCCCTCTTACTGTACACATAATGAACCATATCCAAACATTCAGAAGAAAGTCAGACAGAAAACTTAATATCTTTGCAAAACTATTACAAGGTCAATGAGATATCTTCATAATGTCAAAATCTTTGAGAAAAAAAAAACATTAAAGTTTGGGGGAGACTTGAGCACTTGAGCGATTACAAAGCATGTGGGCATAAAACATTGATTAGGTTTTACAGTTACTATCCACAAGTTATGATTCAAAAGGCAGGTAAGAGGTTTGCACTTAAAATCGTTAGGGATAGAGGTTAGATCCATCATACAGTCATATGTGAAGTAAGAAATAAACAAGTAAACTGGGAATAGCTGAAGAATAAAGGTGATAATATGCAACACTGATGAAACGATTATACAAATTTATCATTGGAAAGAGCAGAAATTTCCACATAGAAATAATCTGACCTGATCAAACCCATAAGCCTTGCTCAAAATTTACTAACCAGAAACCACATAGAAGCATGCCAATTTATCCATTATATATAGAGCTCAAATAGGTACATATGGGAACACACATTTTCCATAAGCTCTAAACAAAACCAAGCAATGGCCAACGAATTACATGGAAAACTAGACATGGCTAATAGCACAAGAAATAAAAAAGAACAAGTTAGAATTAGCAACGCACCCGGCATTTTCTTGGCGAGGCCAAGCGAAACGGCCAGCTTAGGCATCTGCTTGCGCCAGGCCGACCCAACCACAAGTTTTCTGTACAAATCAACATCCTCCTCCTTCACAATCCCAAAAGTCACCAAATGCTGCAGGAACGTGTGAACATCAGGAGTCTTCACGTTCTCAATGCCACCTCGCTCTTCCAAACTGGCCTTCCAAGTCTCGGCGATCTCCTTGGCACGTTCCTTCACGCTCGGCGTCACCAGAAGCCTTGATTTCCCGATCTTCGGGTCGACCACCACCGGAATCAGAGACTCCAGAACAAGAACGCAAGCCCAGCCCAAATCGTTACCCCTCTCGCTCTTGTCAACTCTCTTGTCCACCGGAAACACCTCCGATATCGCCTCGAGCACGAACTTCGCCGGATCAACACAATCAGCCAAAGCCAGAGGCATTTGTGACCTCAGAGCCTCCAATTCCTTCTTCCTCGCCGTCACGAACCTCCAGAACCGTCCAGAATCCATCTTCAAGCACAAGGACTTGAGATTCATCAGCAATCCCTCGTTGTCGTCCACCTCTCCGTCGTCATCGTCGGAGCGACCTCTCTTCAAGACCTTGAGCGCGGCCTCCTTGCTCTTCTCGACCTTTCCGACCGCGATCTCTACGCTCTCCATGATTGTGACCTCCCGCTGCTCGAGCTCGTCGAGTGACTCCTTGGTCTCCTGCTCTAGGTTTTGAATTTTGCGCTTGATGGCCTCAGATTTCTTCAGTAAATTCTGCTCCAAGGACGTGAAGTGGTCCGAGAGCTCCTTCCACAGTAGAGTACAGCTGGTCATGAGAGAGGTCTGCCTCTGGAACTCGTCGAAGCTCGGCGGAGTCAACTCTGTCAACTCGCCGGGATCGGGGATCGACCCCATCTGGTTGTCGTAGTACGGTCTAGCTCAGTAGTAGCCAAGCGAACAAGATAGGGAAGAGAGAAGGAGAAACCCTAGAATTTGGAGGTAGAGAGAGAAAAAGAGAAATAAAGCAAGTTGAGCTGAGCTTAAGCTAAAGGTAGCCGTGGACAGGAGAAAGAAGAAGACATTGCGATGACGTGGGTGGATGAGGGGAAGACACGTGTAGAAGAGTCTCAAAAAGCAGATACTATAATGCGCCGTGGCGGGAGAAGGCGCTAAAGTGAGCGGGAGGGTGGGGGTGCGCAGGATAAGAATAGTAATTTGGTAAAGTGATAATGATGACGTAAGATATACGAGGGTGTTTGGATGAGGGGGAAGCACTTTCCCGGAAACCGAAGTTAGATCAGAGAGAGAAAAAGTAGAGAGAGAGAGTGGGGGATGAAAAGCTGGAGAAAGTAAAGAGTTGGGGAGGTGGTGGGGTGGGGCAGGCCCACTCAGACCACCACATGGATAGAGTCAGATAAAGTAAAGAAGTGATAGATTGACGGGTAGGTGTGGGTGAGGACAAACATTTGTGTGGTGGAACAAAATTTACGTTGAACGGGAATAATGTTGTTTTGCTATTTTTGATCGATTATGATATGTAATATGTGATAACCTTTTCATTCTTATATATGAAGTCTAAGTTGGATTCGTCGGCTTCTTGATAACGGAGTTTGTAGTTTGAGTGGTTAAGAGAATTAACCTTTATGTTCGAAGAAGTTCAATTTATCCATTCTTTAATAACGCTTGTATATAAAAAAAAAAATCATGTAACGCTTGTCCGTTCCTTAATTCTTGTAAGTGACGACCGAATTATAATGCAATCTATCACTTTTATTTTTCTTTCGTTTTTTAAAATATTGTTCATGTCTTAGAAAAGAAAAGAGTATCATGTAGCTCGTGAGAGACTGAACAGAAGAGACGAGAATGAGGCATGCGCATGATGATCAGTCGTGAATCAGACATTCACTATCTACGGTCTACAATAACGGCAACACACCACGGTCTTTGAGTCAGACTTGGGCTTCCATGAGTAACTAACAACAAAAGGAATCTTTCCTTTTGTTAGTTATTTCTCAATAAACTATATGGGAACAAAATTCTTTATACTAGATCCACACCTACTCTTTGCAAATGAATTTGAATTTATACATACTCAAAATACGCATATGAATTGTGTGAATAAAATAATACTCAAACACACATCATTCTCATTCATATAGAATAATAATAAATTAGAGCAATAATAATTATGTCTTCAAACAGCCAAAAATTTGTTACGTAAATCCATCCTCCTGTTTAGGAACTAATGCAGTCCTTGCAATATGAAGAGAAATCATATAATATATTATTAAATCTAACGGGAATCGTATAGTTTGATCTGATTTACATCTCAACCCTTTGCCTCCTTTTGTATGAGATGGACTGATATGGGATAACAGAAGAAGTCAACAGATTCATATCCAGTCAGCCTGGCCCATTTATGAAGATGTATTTATGAGGCCCAATGGACTGTCAAGCCCACATGAGAGGTGGGGAATTAGACATGGAATGGAAAGACAGGTCCCAGGGATTGTGATCGTACCAGACAATCAAAGTCACATGGCAGGCAAGACCCCTATGACTGTACCAGACAATCAAAGTCTAGTACAACTAACATTTTCCTTCCCATTAACATCAAACAATAAAACACGTAGAAAATAAATCTAGTCCTGGTGAATTGAACTTCCAATAGGCTCAATCAAGTTAATTATTGAGCAATTATTTGCTGCAATGGTCAGACAAGTTGTTCAAAAAAAATACAAGCACTCTAAATCTTTCTTCTTTCTAATTTGAATTCTCTTCTTGTGCCTGAATACAGCAAAGCTGTAGCAGGAAAAAGCTGTGTACCAACCAAGACAGGCCATTACACTTCCAAGAATAATAGGCAGGCATCCGAAGGGACTCCGCCGCCACACAGCACTAGAGAATGCTGTCCATGAATTACAAAAAGCTTCCATCACCTTCACTATGATAAGGTATTTAACTAATAAATGACACGATATATGGAAATAAACTACAATACCTTAAAATGCCACCTGGAATCTACTTGGTTGATTTGTATTCCCTTAGGCTTTCAATCGCAACTTTCTTTCTTGTGTCAAAATCAACCTTGTCAAGGTCATAAGCAGTTCCAAGATAGCCATACAGGATCCTCTTTTTCTCCCGCGTCTTTTCGTCCAACTTCACAAGGTATTGATTGTTCTCGTCATCCTTACTGCCCAGCGTTGGGGGCTGTACACGAGCCCAAGCCCTACGTCCATGATTGTCCTTAACAAAGAATTCTGCCATGCGCATGGCCTCCTTAAGGCCTGCTTCGTCACCCGAAAACTTAACCAGAGTCATACCCAAATGACCATCTCTACCATACAAGGATTTTGACTTGCCACTCCCAAATCCAAGATCTGCTTATCAGAAATGCCACAGGAAAACAGGTAACTTGTCAAAAGGACTTCTTTTTTTTGGGGCAAATTCTCTCAGTGCACAATGAAGCCATCAAGGCTCAGAATGGAACCTCTCTATTTGTTCCACATGCCATGACAACGACTGCTAGCAGCAATAGAAGGCGGCTTCAGATTCTCTATCGAAAATCCAAAGCTACTTAAAACAACCCCTTATTGATAGGAACCATTAAGAAAACGGTTTTGTTGATGACCACCAGACCAGCGTCAAAAGGCTCTCACATGGTGCAAGGAAAACATACCATATGTACTCATGACTAAATGAACAGAAAATACATACAAAAGCACATAGCTAATATACCCGACTAATAACAAGATGATAGGCTGCAAATATCAATTGTAATGTCCATAAGCATAAAAGAAAAAGAATAAACAAAAAAAAGGTATAAGATCCAGTAACCGGAGAATAAACCACCAAAAACAAAGAAAAACAAAGTAGGAGTAGTCTTATATGTTATTTGCAACACAAGTAAACTCTAAATACAACCAGGCTAGGGTCACTTGCCTATACAAATGGCATCATTTTGCAGTGGATAAAAAAGCCAAGTACAAAACCGTAATCATATATTATGAAGAAGTTAGAGAGTTTGAAAGAAACTACCTAAAATAGCAACCAAGCCCATTAAACAAGGGAAAACCATTTAACAAAAGTTTAAATAAAATGTAAGAGTAAACCTTTCAAGTTTATCTAGGTTCTATCTATGGGAGATCTGAGAACATTGCTCATTTTGCCAGACAGTGCCCTTCTTGGTTTGTCTCAGTTCAGTAGGAGGTTTTGGCCCAATTTGCCATTTTTGGCTGAATGGCTTGGAGTTGAAGTGCATGGACGAAGTGAAGTTTATCACGTAGGATCGAGCGATGCACCAAAATAGGGGAAAAGGATGTGATAGTGCACGTCAGGTAATGCATATAGTGGACATACCAGGTAAAACGAAAAAAACATGCTCAGGATTTTTACACAACAAAAACCAGTGTGCTTACAGGTTTAGGTAAGGCAGAAAAAGTTCTGACACCAGCATTCTTCTCCCTCAAGATAACTCAATATGAGACAATACCCAGCCTATTCGAATAGGGAATTAACAAATCCTTTCATGTACCTCATGGCAAACCAAAATTTTAAAAACAGAAAACTTAAGACAACTTGAGAGAGACTGTAATTTTTTGCACTTGTTAATCATTGACATCGGAAGTCCAAGATCCTGGTAAGCCAAACCCAGGTTCCCTTATTCTTAGCTAGTAGTAAGAGCAGTTGTACAGGTATGGGGAAAAGCCAAGCCTATGCGCAAGGATTAATTTAATCATCACACAAAATTCAAAATGAATAAATCCATTAAATAGGAAGGTTTGAAAGGAAATGCAGTCTTAAATGTCAACACAACAGGTTAGCTTAACTGGCTTAAAGTTAATAAATTGTGGTCTGGACAGGACCACGGAGTAATTGTGGTCTGGACTGGACCACAGAGTAATTGTGTCTTCAAAGTCACTAGACCATGGAAGTTAGGAATTGTTCTGTCCAAAGTCAAAATCAAACAATTGGTTAACAAGGTCAAACTAATCAAAAAAAGGGTGGGGGAGTAGATTTAAAAAGGATGACATCAGACTCAAACCCTGGAGAACGAGAATAAAATAGATTGCAATTAAGCAGGTACGTACATGATGACCAATAACCCAAACAGGAGGACAAACCATAGGCTGAACCATTAAAAATGAAGAATGAGATTCAACCAACCCAAATTCCTTGCTGGTGCTTAGAAGGTAATGCAATAAAAAGAGTACATAAATTAGAAACCCTGCATAGGATCGGTTTGGCATATGCTCATCTCAACCATACTTTAATTGCCGCAGAAAAATAGAACACAAGCATGGCACGATGGCACATAGAAGAAGAAGATGACATATGCAACAACTCATCTTCATGTGGCCTAATCCTTGCAAACTAAGGGAAGAAATGCCTTCTATATTTGCCACTCAGCTTAAGAAGTTGCATAACAAAGATTTCTAACCACGTCCCCAAGTTCCAGAAGAAGTATATAAAACAAAACCAATATATAATCATGGAGGCACTAATACTAATTCACATGCACCGGCAAGACCCTTTCTTTCCACACTCAAATCAATCAACCCATAAAAGGTGACAGTTGCAGACTTTATAACAATGAAAACTAGACGAGTTTGAGAGATATTCTATGGCAAACTAATTAACTATATTCCCCAGGAGGAAGATAACAAAGCAGAGATATCCTATGGAATAGACAGGCAGTATGCTGTATTTAAGAAAGGGCTGCCTCCATCCAATAAAGATATTTAATCTTTTCAAACGTGGTCTCCAGAATTGCAGATACAAATAAAGGGCTCAGGGCTAAAATAGGATGCATGCAGAGCATTTACCTGGGCCCAACCTATCCACAGGTACATTCTGATAGAAACAGCATAAAGAATGGCACAGTATGAACTATGAAGGAGGAAACTATACCTCTAATAATACTATCCATTGCTTTATTGCCCAAACCCTCCATGCGGCCATCTTTACTCTTTCCCGTAACTGTATTATGAATTATCACCACAGGTGGCCACATAATCAGATCATCCACATTTGCTGCTGCTTCTTCAGCAGAAAGAAATTGATACGCCTTTGAGTTATCAGGAGGCTTCAAGTAGTCCCACCCCATCAGAACACACAAAGCCTTGTGTAAGCCCAAGTGATCCACACGCAAGTCAGCAATATCAGAGTTGTAACTGTGCATGATGAGACTATGCATATCCGGAAAATCTTTAGACGACCTGAAATTATGCATATCAAGGGAATTGAACATGTATTTCAGGTTTACCTCTCAGATAGCATTATGACCCATTAAGTTCGAACTCAAAAGGGCAATGAAGAAGATGCATTTACCAGGAGTATACTAATGAGCTGATATCATTCTATCATCTTAAGCAAGGATTCATGTTCATAGTTTCATCAAATGATATCACCTAGGTGTTATAACCTAATGTAAGACCCTGACACAAGGTAAATAATTTATAAAAGAAAAACGATAGCTCTGTACGCTTGGGGCATACACAAATAAATGTGCAAGCACAAGCCTCAGATTCATAGATAACGCGATGATTGCACGAGGAACTCTAGCACCATCCATAAGAAAATATCATGTATTGGAGTAATTACTGCACATAAGAAGCCAACAAATGCATCTAACTGTAACTCATGCAAACTAAATTCTCTTACACAGCAGCGAAAGAAGGTCAGGTTTACCACAACAGCGCATAATTTCCACAACTAACACAGAAATTTACAGGGGAAAACAAGTAACTCAGCACCATAGGAGGGCTTATGTTTCATACTCTCCCAGTCAAACATCAAAACACTAATCCTGAAGTCTCTCATATAATCCTTAGTTAAGCAAAGTTGGCTTCTAAACCTTTGCCACAACACTTTTTAAAGTTACCACTAATTACAATCACACAAACTAGGTCAGCAGAACCACACATACCTGCATAGGTTATTGACTTTTCCGAGGCTTTGCATAAATATTATTTCAACATACAATAATTTGTCCCTTTGCCTCATACATGGAGAAATTCCTAGTATTCTAATGAACCATGTCGAATGATTCATGCAAATGTGATGGCAAGTGGTCTAGGTTTTGAAAATTATAAAGGAACAAAGAAGACAGAGGTAGTACTATTACTTCCAATGGTGATGAAAGGCAATTCGGAAGAGGTTCTTGTAAACTTAGTTCATACAGAAACATGCCGCTGAAGCCAACAGAATCCCAACTTATTGGAGGGGAACAAAAAGCATGGAAAGAAAAATGTAGCCACAAAGACGTCACCCATCTATAAAAAAGGAAAATTCGTATAAAAATCCTAGAAAGACTCTGTAGGAAATTACTTCCATTGTGAGAGTCAGCCTCATATGTTTTTACAATTAAAGTCAACATGCTAATCAGCTTCAATTGTCTGCTGCCTATGAGTGAAAGTTCACAAATTCAAGGCCAACCATTACGAACAGAATGGTTCATGACTCATGTTCCAGACATAACTCAGAAGACAACAAGGGCATCAACCAATCAGAACCAGTCAGCAATAAAATATACAAAGGTATCTGATGTTTTTTGAAGGAGAAAAATGCAAAGAATCCACATATGGAGTCCTTACCAATAAAATAAGCTCAAAACATATTTTCTACTAAATCTATGTCTCGCACATTTCCATACTCTATATATCTAGCAATGACGGGATAGGATTCAGGAAAACAGAAAATGGAAGTTATTGCGTACACTGTATAACCAATACCAATCCACTAACCAGAATATGGAACCGTATAACATCTACGAAACCACATTGCCCAAACAAGTATTAAAATAGCAGTAAAAATGAGTCTTTACATGCGCTCAGCTCCTATCCATCACAATAAAAGATCAATGAAGAACAAGTAAAGACAGCCATTTGGAAACAAAAATCTACTGATAGTTTAGAAGTCCTAGAGCAGAGAAAGAAAGATAATATTAAATATTT
This sequence comes from Prunus avium, assembly GCF_002207925.1. Next base: position 129,937 of record NW_018921613.1, on the reverse strand, counting down.
GCATTGGATTCATCCTGGAATGGCGAATACAAGTTTGTACACCGATGTGCCATGAATACAGGTTGAAATATAAGCTCTTCTAAATCACCGAAATCCTACTAAACAACAAGCACAGGTCATGAGGTTCCTTTCTTATGCATATACATATTCCCCATCAAACAAATTGGATTCCAATGGTTTCAAACTACCAAAACAAAAAACAAAAACAAAGATCCAATCGAATTAATTTAGCCTCTAGACCTCAAAAGTTTAGAAACTAAGAGCCAGTGCCCATTTTGCAACAAGTTAGACAGCACTGCTAACAATCTAAAAGAAGCGTAGAGACACAACCTACACTTACGGAAATGAAGCAAGGATCAAATTAAATGCTCATATCCAACTTCCATTCAATTGCACTGAATAATCAGGGATATAAGCTGTGATGACCTGAGGCTTACTCAAGTCAAATATATTTCTGATAAGTCAGCAAACCCAATCTGAATCTTAGCCTGGCCAGACCACATTCAATAACACTAAAAGAAAAGCTCGTCTCCATCAACTTTAGTCTAAACTAACCAGGTATTTTGAGCTACCATCTAACTAAGAGTCCTAAAACATAAAAATTATGGCCCCATATATGTACAAAGCTATATTCAATAACACTAAAAGAAAAGCTCGTCTCCATCAACTTTAGTCTAAACTAACCAGGTATTTTGAGCTACCATCTAACTAAATTATGGCCCCATATATGTACAAAGCTACAGGAATAATCAGCAACCACCTTTACTATATAAGAATGTAGGAAAATTGACATAGACTGAAAGTAATGACGTAAGTAGAAAATAATACAGCCTTTCTTACCCAATAAGTAAAGGACAGATGATACTCCAAACACCTTCATGGTCTAGATTTCTAAAGGGAAATCTAAGGAAAGCATAATATTTAAAGAAAACAAACATCACATACTTGGAGATAGCCTAACTTATCAAAACAACTGCGACCATCTGAATCAAAATAAGTTAGCTAGGTAAAGTTCCAATCTAAGAGATGATAGTAGAACTATCAGCTGCATACAGAAAAACAAACCAAGATATATGAAATGAAAACCTCCCTGAAGATACACTATAACAGCAGCTACCAAATAACAAAGCTGCTGCTTCCACTGAAGCAGTAAGCAAGCTTTCAGAAACCTACAATGAACTCTCAATAAAAAAAACAGTGGAAGCCTTATTATTAGAGAAAGGTAAGCGGGAGATTTTCTCTCCACGGAGATAACCAGTCTTCATTCTCCACCAAAAGTGAAATGCCTTTTTCAGTCGTTCCTAAACCCTAATACATTTGCTGGAAAGCTTAACCAGTAAGGAAAAAGAACTTCCTGATCCCATTTAGTCGATAAGAGAAAAGAGGGGAGATAACTAAGACTTCCTGGACAAAGTAAAACTTTCATAAATACGTTTAGAGATGGCCCTTTGATTATTGACAAATAAAGCAAGTTAGATTCACATCCACCCAGACCAAGAAATAAATAAAAAAATCATATCCACCACGTAACACAAAGCACATGTCCTTGTTCACACATGTCTAGCACATTGGATGGAAGGCCACCATATCCTAGAGGATCACAGATAAATTACACACACAAGCGGAGAAATGTGTACCAAGGTCTATTGGAATTGACCAACACAGTTGTCCTGAAATTTCACCAAATAGCTAATGCAAAAAGTAGTGTCAACAACAACAAGGACAGCATAATCAATAAATCCTACTTGTATTTGAAAAAAATAATTAAAAAAACCTCAATACATACATATAACTTATATCTCCACGAAAAACTCTCACTATAGTTATCTATGTATACCATATTTGACCACATTGTGAGTCAGACTTAGACAATATTAAAATCTATGCTGTAATTTTATTATGCATCCTTATCACTTACAACATCAAAGCTTCCACCCTTACCTTTCTTCCCTCCATACTCCTTCAAAATGTATACATTACAACTTCATCATCAGCCCATGCAATAGATGATTCTAGCAATGCATTGGTAAGCAACGAAAAACAAACAGCTGTTCCTAACTTATAAAACGAGCGTAACCTATATAACATTTCCAGAGAAATGCCACCGATTTCATCCAATGGCAAAGGGGAAGAATGTAAATGGCACAGTTCTCAAAATTCATCCACGTCCACTTATCCTACACTTAAACAGCTAGAACAGCCCGTAGCCTAAGTATGCACTATAAACCGAAGATGCCGAAATCAATGAAACATTATTCTATCAACAACAAACATATTTTAAAAGCAGCAACGTAGAGAAAGCAAATAATTTGCACCAGACCTGGCACAAGCAAGACAATGCAGACGCCCATTCTTCCCATCCTCCAAGTAAATCTTCCTCTGTTGCGTATTCTCATGAATCAGCTTCACGTAATTAAGAAACGCCTTCTTCAACGCACTCTGATCAACTTGAACATGCTTATGAACCACATTCTCACCACCACCTTGCCTAAACCCCGCACTCTCATAACCCCCACCACCAATCCTCATGTACTTGTTAGCCCTCGCCTCCTCGCCACCGCGGCCTTGGTCGGCCGCCTCCCGCCGAAACGGGCTACTCGTTCCCGCCAAAAACTCTCCCCGGGTACCAGGACCCACCGGAAACCCATTTGGATGGGCATGCTGCATAAACTGCGGCCGGCGCATCCCAAATTCCCCTGCTTTATCCCTCTGGTCCTCTTCTTCGGCGTACTTTCTCTTTGCGGGCCCCTCTGCGGGGCCACGCCCGAGTGAGTTCCAGTAATCCGGGCCAGGCCCGGGCGGTCCACCAGGCCCAAACGGCAAGAACCGGCCGGACGGGTCCATGGGCGGAGGGAATTCTTGATAATCGGGCGGGAGAGCGAAGTAGGATCGAACGCTGCCGTCGGCGAGAACGAAAGTTCGGCGCTCGAGCATGTGGAAGCCGTAGACTGGGGGAGGGGGTGGGCCGAAAGCGGCCGGGTCGGGGAAGGGAAACGGAGCGGGTCCGGGAGAGGGGGCTGATGGGGGGTGCTTGGGATGGGACGGAGTTGAGGTTGCGCCGGGTTTGGGGGATGGGCCGGAGTTGGGCTTCGCTGGTTTGGGGTCGGGTGGATTGTTTTTGGTGGTGATGGCGGCGGCGGCGGCAGCGGCGTTGGGGGAAGATTCCCAGCGAGATTTGCGGTTAGAGGCGGAGGAGGAAGAAGATGGCTTGTGGGGTGGGCCCTTGGGATGAGAACCTCCGGCCATCCTGGGGCTAGGGATTTTGGAACAAAACTATATTTAATAAAAATGGAGAGCTACAGAGAGTGCTCAGTCTGAAAGTGGGAGAAAGAGGTATGAGGGAGATGCTGCTGGGAGTTTGGGAAAGTGGGAAAAACTTAGGGGTACTTGGTTATGTTTTAGGGAGGGACTCAACTCAAAGCTGGACTTAACTGGACTCCCCGTTCTGTTTTTTTTTCTTGTTCAGAGATTCAAGAAAGTTTGTGTGAAACAGCACTGTTTTGCTATTCCTAATCAATCACAAACTGCCATATAAAGTTATCATGCATGTTCTGTTGTTATTGACCAGATAGCAAAATAGTGTTATCTGTTATTTGGCTAATCACAACATGCCGTTACAGATAACAAAATAGTGTTATATATTATTTGGCTAATCACAACATACCGTGCGTGATAACTGTTACACATGACGGTCTATATAAAACAGTACACAAGTTTACATTCTTTTTATTGATTCACGAAATATGGACGCCCTCAAAATGTAAAAGTGTCAAACGCTTGATTGTTGCCAACACCATATTCACTAATCAAAACTCAAGTTTTGCATGGAATTTCATCATGTCGTGGTTTCACACCTCTTTCAATATTTGAGGCAAGCTTGAAGTAACATGTGATTGAGTTGTATTACATAACTATACTACTATACAACAACTGGGTCCAGGTTACCGTGAGTATATTCGAAACATATTAGACAACCAGTTTTTACGACACTAAACTGGCACAAAGAGACGCAATAGCATTTCGATGCCAGCTAATCCAAATACACGCATTGGTTTTGCTATGATTAACAAACCATTCTGCACTAATCTATTTCAATGCCAGCTAAACCAAATACGTGCATTGGTTTTTATATGATTTACAAACCACTCGACTGCACCAATCAGAGAAAGGTAACGGCCCATTTAAGCAATACTAATCAGAAAGGCATTGCCCTATCAACAATCTCAAAATCATAAAAAGGATCATTGAGAATTTTAACTAATATAGGGGATCAAATTCCATTGCATAACATACTATCCTCAAAACACAAAAGACCAAGCAGTCCAAAAGGAACAAATAAAAGACAGCTAGACATACTGCATGAATCCATCAAAACTGAAGTAGATTGAGGTTGCTAAACTAGAGGGTATTTGAAAATGTAAAACAAAATGCGCAAACATGATATCCAAACAACATCCAAGAAAGACAATAAAAATTCTTCAACGCTTCTTGGAGACACCAACAGTCTTCCCCCTACGGCCAGTGGTCTTGGTATGCTGTCCACGCACACGAAGACCCCAGTAGTGTCGAAGACCACGGTGATTCCTGGTCATTGAGAAAGAAATATCAGTCACAACTCCAAGCACAATAGTCTTAAACAATATAGATGTTCATCTGAGTAGATAATATGTCGGCAAGTAGACATCAAAAACTGTCAAGTAAAACCACTTAGATAAACTGCCCAAATTTAACTAAAACAACAAACATCATCATGTCTAACCTATCCTTCACCTACTACTATATCAGATGAATAGAAAAAATTACTGACCCCAGATAATTATAATACTTGTATTTCCAACATGTTTCTTGCTCTGACAGAGTATGCAAGAGCGAAAAAGGAAAATAAGTTTACTTGGCTACTTCCCAGATACTAGGATTTAACTTGGAGCTGTTAGCTGTGAATGATCTAGGACAATCTTATCTAGAACAATTGCCAGTCACTGACAATATTGCTAACCAATTACATAGTATATTAAACTCTGAGAGAGAAGTGCTATACAAGCTCAGATTAAGATTCAGCACATAAACATATTAGAATAAGAAAGTAAGCCAACAGTACGCAAAAAGAGTCGGTGGACAGAAGCATAACAAGAAGAGAACAGATGACAACACCACCAACAATATATCAGAAACTCATCAAAAGAAAAAAAAAAACCAATACTGAAACACAAGCAAAACAACTAGAAAACAGACCTGATCTTCTTCAAGCGCTCAAGGTCATCCCTGAGCTTCATGTCCAGGGCATTGGAGACGACCTGAGAATATTTACCATCCTTGTAGTCCTTCTTTCTGTTCAGAAACCAGTCAGGGATCTTGAACTGGCGTGGGTTGGCCACGATGGTCATCAGGTTGTCAAGCTCAGCGGCAGATAGCTCACCAGCCCTGCAGTGTGGCTCAATTAGACCCATGTACACTAAATAGTGATCTTGTGTGCACGCAATACCGAACTCGCTTGTCAATTTATAACCCAGTATCATATAGTAATATGAAGATGAAAAATAAAATAGGGTCCCTATTATCTAGCCCAAATCACTTACCACTGGAGTAAGAGGTTTATAATTCAAATATTGATGTGCCAATACAATCGGCTCAAATATTACAATTGAAAATAACATTCCAATATATTCAAAAGAAATGGAAATACACAAGGCATTCCAGCATCAAAACTATGCAAAAAAGTTGTCAAACTAAACAAGATTTAATAATTGTTATTTACATAAATGAATAAAATCTAACTAAATGGCTACATCTAATAACGAAAAGGAGCGGGAAATGATAAATCACATTGGGCTAAATAGATCTATGACTTTAATTAGGGAAATAACAAAAAATAATGAAGAAAAAAACGAACCTTTTGTTCATGTCTACGTCGGCCTTCTTGCAGACGATGTTGGCGAAACGTCTCCCAATACCCTTGATGGAGGTGAGAGCGAACATGATCTTCTGCTTTCCATCGACGTTGGTGTTCAGCACACGCAGAATATGCTGGAACTCCTCATTTGCGACGAGAGACTGCAGAAGAAAATCAAAGTAAGATTTAAGATTAAAGGTTGAAGATGAAGATACTGATCGAAACCAGTCGTTTGGAAGGAGTTAGCTCACCATGGTTGCGGCGTTAGGGTTTGCTCTCTCTCTCTGATTCTGCGTGTGTGTGTGCGAGCGCGCCGGGTGAGAGAAGGCCAGTGAAAGAAAAAGATGGTTTTAAAGGATTATATTTGGGGGAAGTTCGTAAAGCCCAAAACCCTAGATGGGTGTTATGGGCTGCGGCACATCCTTACGTGCACTCCTTATTGATGAATTCGTAGCCGTCCATCATTTATTCGACTATCCTCATAAGATGTCGTTCCCCAAACAGTATAAATTTTAGAATTTTAATTCTCATGTAGAAAAACAAAATATTAAAGCCCAAATGGAAAATTTTAGTAAATAAGAGAAAAACTTGCATGTTACACAGATAGTAATGTTAGGATTATATTTGGGGGAAGTTCGTAAAGCCCAAAACCCTAGATGGGTGTTATGGGCTGCGGCACATCCTTACGTGCACTCCTTATTGATGAATTCGTAGCCGTCCATCATTTATTCGACTATCCTCATAAGATGTCGTTCCCCAAACAGTATAAATTTTAGAATTGTAATTCTCATGTAGAAAAACAAAATATTAAAGCCCAAATGGAAAATTTTAGTAAATAAGAGAAAAACTTGCATGTCACACAGATAGTAATGTTTTGTGATTTTTATCACGCAAAAACGTTGTTGATAAGGAGTAACAAAACAATGGTATCACCGTGTCATGCAAGTTCTTATTTGCAAATTGAATGTGAAAAGTCGTTTCTTCTTTTGATAATGACCGTTGTATCCTTCATTTTAATCAAAATCTCAATATGTGTCCCTGTGGATAAAGCCCATAACTCGAAAATGACCAGAAACAATTTAGAAGCTAGAAGCCGAGGCAGAGACTGTACAAAAAGATTTTCTCCAAGCGACCATCCAGCCATTGGAATTGTTTTCAAGTACCAAGTACTTTCTTCTTTTGCCTACACCTCTTCAATTCTGAACAGCAAAGATATTTAATTGACTTATGTTATTTGGAAATTTAGTTGCTTTCTTGAGTGTAATGCTTTTTCTGTGTGATGAAGCTGAAACTCTGAGCAAATGGGGCAGTAGGGTAGCAGAATTCAAGAGATTGCAGCTGTTTTGATTTCTGGAATGCAATGGATATAGCTAGTCAAGTTGCTTGAGATAATTGAAGAAGAATGGCTGTTCATGTTCTTCTTGCAGCAAAGACCTTTCCCCCTGTAATTTCCAGGACAAGGGAGAATACCTTGAAACCTGCCAAAGAGTGTAAGTATTGAAAAATCCTAATGGGTTTTCTTTTCAGGGCCTGAAAGTTTCATATATGTGCTTTTTCTGTATCAACTGTAGTTAGCCTGAATTTTATCTCTTTCTCTTTTTCTTTTGAGGAACAAACCTGAATTTCTATTTCTATTTCTAGAGGTTATGGCAGAAACAGAATGTGCATTGTGATTTATCCTAGATTGGAAGTTTTCATAGTGAAAGTTGTGTTATGTTGAACACTATATCATCTTTATTCAGTCTACATATATTCTTCTCACAGATTGGTTACCCGAAAATCTAACCATCTAACCATCTATACTATTAACATCTAAGCAAATGTTTAGTGTTGATATATGACTGCATAATGGTTCTCACCTGATGGAGATGCCACTCATTACACAATTTTTCTCTTTTGCCCGTTATTTTGCAACATAACAGATAAAGTACAATCCAGGTGTGAGCTACCCTCTCAAGAGGCTTCATCAAGTCGCCGCCATTTTGTAGCTGGTGCCTCGATTGTTACGATTCTGACCATTAATTATGGCTTAGCACCATCACCGGTTTGGGCTGATGATAAGTCGGATGATGAAGAGGAAAAGGATGGAGTTATAGGTGCTCTTAGATCACTGTTTGAACCTAATGAGAAAACAAAGTCTGGAAAAGTGTTGCCGAAGGCTTACTTGAAGTCAGCAAAGGAGGTCGTGAAGACATTGCGCGAATCGCTGAATGAAGACCCCAAGGATAATGCCAAATTCAGGCGTACTGCAGATGCAGCAAAGGAGTCAATTCGAGAGTATTTGGGCAATTGGAGAGGACAACAAGAGGTGGCTCAAGAGGTATAGCTAATTAACTTGTATGTTCAAGGACATGTAACTGTTGAATTAGTTCACTGTTTGCTAAGAAATCTAGTTTCTTTGGTTAATAACTTGCAGGAGTCTTATGTTGAGATTGAGAAAGCGATAAGATCGTTGGCCGGCTTTTACTCCAAGGCAGGGCCATCTGCCCCACTGCCTGAAGAAGTTAAGTCTGAGATATTGAATGATTTGAATACAGCTGAAGAGTTTCTGTGAGGCATAAGATTTTTTGGGGCAGCACGCATATCTCTTACACTGAGTGTAATCAGTTGATTTGTGGAGAGAACTTAGAGAGCTTCAGTTTGATGCCTCCTTCATTTCTCAACACTATGAACAAATTTGTTGTGTAAAGCTCTATTGCTCTTAATATGTACCTCATTTGACGAATTTCTTATGAGCAGCCATATGTTGTAATTTTATTTGAGGAACAAATCTTAGCAAAAACGGAGCTGAGACAATAAATGCATTTCTTTCGGACGAGAAAGAGAACCATTTGTTTGCCACATCAAAACCACTAAATACTCAACAAGAACCTAAGTGCCCACTATTATTACACCAATCAGGAATAACTTATTGACACTGTAATGATACATATACAACACCTTTGTTCACATAGCCGTATAAATACCAGCCATGCGACAACTCACGTCTAGGTTTTCGACTTGACATCTATCACTAGAGATCTGATAACTTGCCTTGTCTTTGACATGGTGGAGCTTTAACTTGCTTTTATCTTAGAACATAAAGAGAAATCACCAAACTGAATCTCCTTGACGTATGCTTCAAGAAAAAATGAGGGTCTATGAAGCATCAAGAACGCGACAGGACACCTTTTGAACTGCACATAATAGATTCCACAAAGTTAAGATCGAGTTTCATATTCACCAAAGATCAAGAAAAAATTAATTATCCAGTCAAAGCTGTTCAAATGAAATTGGTTCATATCAAACCTTGGCACAGTCCCAAGGCGACGCGGGTCATGTTCTGTGGCTTGTCGGAGAGCCCTAGCAAATGCCTTGAAGGTTGCCTCAATAATATGGTGAGAATTTCTTCCAGCAAGCTGTGCCCAACCAAAAGTGGAAAATTCTGTCACAAACTTAAAACTGGAGCAATGTGAAAACCATTATAGCCCAGTTAGTTGATGAATCAAAAGAAAAAAGTAATTGGTGTAGTTACTGACATATGTAGAAGATTATGCACCTGAAATGGTCGAATAACAAGTCCATTTCATATTGCACAAAGGAATGTTCAAAGTACAGATAATTGATTCATGTACAAAGAGAGATGGCAATTTATTCATCAAAGTTCACTTTTAGTCTCTGTCTGAACAAACAAATATTTGGATGAATTAAGATTTTTAAAAATCTATGCACACTACCTGCCGGATGTGGAGTGTCATACCAGAAGTATTCACCAAAGACTGGAAAAAATGTTCCACCAGCTATGAAAAGGACAGTTCAAACAAAAATTAGTAACTCTAAACACCTAATAATTTCCAAAAGCAACTAGAAAGAAAGGATCCCACTATACAAGACTGGTCAAGTTTTTGTGCTCTACAGATAAAAAAAACATATGCTGCAGGAATTTGAAGCCTAGATTTAAAAATAGACGAAGAAAATTACACTACCTGAGTGTCATATGTCCCAACCCTCTCGGTGGGTATCTGCAGATCATAACCCAAATATGGTCGGCCAGATAAATCCTGAACAAAAACCTCTAATTAAGCACACTTCTTATTTTCGTCTACGGTCAGATAAATACAGTAATTAAAAAAAGGACATATAAACCAATTGACACAATAATTGATTCTACAGCAGCTGAACAACTGTCCCTCCGAAAAAATTAGCATTCTAGTCTCAAGACCCCATCAAGCTTGGCCCTCACACTTTGTCCCTCTTGATGATAGCACCAAGTTTACTCTCATACATTCATATACATCAAAAGATAAAGCCTAAGAATTCAACATAAAATTTTCCTTACTGTCAAATATTATTATACATTTATTTTAGTGAAATGGTTGTATTAAACATACCAGTGAGACATGTATCAGTGCTTCATCAAGAGGAGCAGAGAAGTCACCAAACCTGTTGATTCCTTTTCTATCACCAAGTGCTTGAAGCAAAGCCTGCAGGCCAAGCAGAATTAGATTATCAAGATGGACTTCTACAGATCATATGGATTCAAAACAGAAGAAAGATGCTGGCGACCCAAAGGAAATATCAAGATGGGCTGCTTTCTAGAGTACCGTTCCGATAGCAAGAGCAACATCTTCATTTGTGTGATGATCATCAATGTGGATGTCACCAATAGCCCTTACATGCACGTCCAACAACCCATGAGAAGCAAGTTGCTAAAATAAACAAGAAAATACAACAAATAAGTAATGGATCATATTAGATACAAAAGCACATGAAACAGAACCATACATCACTAAAACAGCTTCTCTAAGCAGAAAATCAATTTAATCTATTTCAAAACAAATCCAAAACAGACCTATCACTGTAAATTGAAGTTACAAGTATAATATCAATGCCTTTCACCAAAGAATAAATTTCAACTGCATAATTTCAAAAAGAGCTAAGAGCAAAATAATACTGACATCCAACATATGATCAAGGAAGGGAATCCCAGTACTAGAATCAGCAACTCCAGAGCCGTCGAGGTTTATTTTGACCGAGACATTGGTCTCCTTGGTCACCCTCTTGACCTCCCCAACTCGAACCCCTAAGAGAATTACAGCCCCAGCAATTAGAATTCAATTTAAATTTCAAAACCCAGTACAAGGATTGATATTAGGGTTAGGGTTACCTGAGTTACTTGGGGTCGGGGAATCGGTCAGAGTAGAGCCATTGTTTTCGGCCAGAGAGGCACGCGGTGAGAGGCTTCTCTGAGAGTCCATGTGTTTGAGCTTCAAGTGGCGGCTTGGGTTCAGTGAAGAAGGTAATGCGCGTAGAGAAGGAGGGGTGGGTATGAGACCTGTACGAGAAACCGCGAAGCTAACCCTCGGTTTTAGTGGCGGAGATGAACAGTTAAGAATACCGGGTGGCGCTGCTGCTGATAGCTCCATTTGTGAAAACGGAGGAGGTCACTCTTTAGAATACGGACTTTGTACCTGGCGGAGTTAATTCACTCTTTTAAAATAGCTTTTGCTCAACTATATCTTTTCTTTTGTAGGCGTGGGTTAGGCCAATTAGCCAAAGTTACCACCGCCCGACAATCGAGTTTAACTCTCCTTCCCGTACATTAGACTAGTTTCGGATATCGCCCTTGTAAAAAGAAACTAATTTTTGTATTTGTTTACAAAATTATTAGCTTTATAAAAAATATTAGTAATAATTAGTATTAGGCCAATAAAATCTTATAATCCTATAGCATAATCAATCCATATTTTCTTTTTGGAATTTTTAGATTCAAGTCCTTATTTTCTCCCTCCAATCTCAGAAGTTGGGAAAGAAACAAAAATTGGTGAGAATAAATAATAAAGTAGCATCAATAACTACAAAAATTTGAAGGCTTAATGAGCAAATTTGATAGAATTAAGCTTGGAAATGTTGAATAATACAGTCCATATATGATGAACGAAAGGGCCAGGGATCAATGGCATATACAAAGTTACACACTTCAAACCATATGACCAGACATAATGTTCTTCAACCTCCTCGAAATGATGACTGCAATTCCCACAACTCTGAACCGTCGATTAATCAAACCATGCTCTTCTTCTTCAACCTCCACCCTCCTCCGATTAATCAAACCATGCTCTTCTTCTTCTTCAACCTCCACCCTCCGATATCCCCACCGACGCTTGAGTCGGTGAATCACACCATAGAGGTACGGGGCTACGCCTGTGTACATGTCCATTGCCTCCCTCTGTATCTCCAAAATGTGAAATCTGAAGAGAGCAATAATCATTCATTCAACTGCTTTTCAGCATTTTATATGAGCCGAAGAATAAGGGCCACATTGTGTTACCACAAGCAGGCACGCACGTCTCTTAGAAGTGGATCCCATGATGACCATAAGAATCAACAAATCCAATTAAAAATGATGACAATCCACTAAGAAAAAAACGAAGAAAAAAAACTTGTTTTGGAGGTAACATTTCACAATATTTCTAACAAAGCAGTAGTTTGAGGTACAATGTAACATGCCTTGGTTTAGAGAAGAACACAAGAGAAGCCTGAATATAACAAAACTGATGAGCTTTAAAGTTCAAAGGAACATAAATATACACAGGAATGAGCCCTCATATGATCCTATGAGCAATGGGATTTTTAGTCCAATAAATCTACACATCTAATGAGTACTTCAGACATTTTATGGCAAATCATCATCAAATGCATGGGAACAACTCCATTCAATACCAGAGCACCTTTTTCCTCTTCACTCAAGAGACCTTCACTTATCATGCACCTATACCGCTAAGATAAAAAGTCAATGATTAAACCCCATACTTGAAATTTTGAACGAGAAGCTGATCTGAGCTACAGAAGTTGACAATATAGAAATTTGTTGCTTCCAAACAGTTGGGCAATCAAAATTGCGGCTGAGGTCTGTTGTTAATGCTGCACCGGCACTTGGTACAAATGTTAAAATTTAACATGAAAACACCTGCTAAAGAATTTTCTTATACCACCTGTCATGTGATGAGCTGACATCGGAAAAATCCCAAAGTTCACATCAAGCAGATCCAGATATACACACATTGAAGCAGCATCAGTCTGTTACTGCCATACCTGGGACGTTCAAAACGTCGTTTAGCATCAGCAACTTCACCATTGACTTAATTGTACATAACACCATCCTAGATGCAACAATGGCACATCTTGCAACTTCCAAGGATAAGAAATAATCTTGAAGTCCACTTAAAGTTGAACTAGAACCTTAAAACCATACTAAAAACAAGGCAAAGGACCATCAATTTCCTTGGAGTTGTAACAAATTCTTCTTATTCATGCAATCCAAATCAGGGCATCGCCATCAGCTCCAATGCCCCGCAAAATTGTGAACAAATGATGCTTTCCAATACTGAGAGAGATTTGTGGTTTGGCATACAGAACTCAGCAAACATTTCTTAATTATATCAAACAGAACCAGATTCAGCCTTCCCTGAATCAGTCCTGGAACCATCACTAGATGCTTGAGGAAGGCTCTTTTCACAATCCATTGCACCGGAAGCAACTTCTGAAGCCACGCATGATTCGTTTTTAGTCTCACGATCAAACTGAATATCCAAATCACATTTATTTGGCAGGGAACTCTCACTAGCGTCACAGAAACTGGAATCTGGATTTCCAGTAGCTTCCTCCGTGGTGTTCTTTGCAAAAGTTTCTCCTGAAGAGTTAATAGGCTCAAGACAGGCAACATCAACATTCTCTTCATGGGAATCATCTTCGCAGGAATCATCCAAAGCACCTTCTTCCAAAGACTTTGAAGAGTTTTCTTTCAGAGAAGAATCCAAAATGGATTCTATTTCCACCTTTTTATCGTGGCCTGTATCAGGGTGTGACTGGCATTTTGCATCAGAAGCGTATTCTGCTGACTTGGTTTCCGAATCAGAGTCAGAAGATGTAGTCCCCTTGTTTGAAACCTGAATGTTACGTTCATTAGAAGCATCTGACGACCTACTACTCAACATGGAAGTGTTATTTAAAGAAGCACCAGCCCCCTGAGAGGTAGACTGCATTTTATCTTCAACAGGAGAATCCAGCACTGCTTTATTTTCTGTCTTTAGAGCTTCATGGCTTGTATTAATAGGAGGGAATTCCTTGACAAAAGTAGATCCAGCTAATTCAGCCCCTGAAGCAGAGTCAGAAGATATACTCCTTTCAGTGGAATCTAAATTTTTAAGTTCATCAGAAGCATCTAAAGAACCGCTCATCACAGGAGTATCATTTAAGGAGATACGGATACGTCGTGAGCCAGAATCAGTAGCAGCAGCTTCATCAACTGTTTCATTGATAGGACGCAAACCAGCTTCATCAGACCCATGACCATCAAGACTAGCAGGAGAACCAATGTCTGATTTGCTTCCACCCCCAGGCTTTATACAATCCTTGCCTTCGCAATCCATTTGCTTTAAATCTATTGCAAGGTGAAAATGTGGGTGGAAAGGAAAAGCAAAGTCAGAGAACAGGCTAATATTGTTGTGATTAAGGAAAATCAAAAAACACTTTAAATAGAACCTGTGTTGGCTGTCATGTTCCCCTCATTTTCTTGATCAGCTAACAACTTCTGTAGCATGTCTATACCAGGGAACACCAACATATTCATCGACCTCATTTCTTGCTTGAACGTTTCCTCAATAGAAATAAAACCAAAAACTTCTGTCCATGTATGCATGAGTTCCGCAATTGCAGGGATAATCAATTTCTCAACCTTTAGAGAGCATAGAGCCTTCAAAATAGAAAGAACAAGAGCATTCAATGCCATACAAGAAAACACAACAGGTAAGACTACAGTTTAGAGAGAACAAATTCAAGTCAAAAAATTTCAAATATCCTTTCCATACAAATAAAATCACCAAAAAAGCATGGTTCTCATAGCTTTACCGATTCAATGGCATAAAAAAGCCGACGGCACATCCCTTGTCGCCTATATATGTGACGAGTTCCAATGAATGGCATCTCTGCTAACTTTGTACCATGAAACCTAACCAGAAAGTAGATTACATAATTTAAAAGAACGTGTTTACATGATAAACCAAATAGAGAACCATAGATCTCAAGAACCAACTTGAGAAGAATCTCCCCTCATACCAAAACCTAGTTATAGACAGTAAACAATTCAAAGGTATGTTCATTGTCATGCCAACAAATGCACGTGCGCAGTAGTTTTAGGGACCCCAATTAAATTCAACAATAGCAAACTTATCATACAGCACTTCACATTAAAATAATAAGTTAAAGACAATCAGTTACCAAAAAGTTGAAAATATAAAGTATAAACAACTCATGATGTTTTTTGGTTTAGGAAAGTAACTCATGATACTTGACTATGTTACCAATGATAATACAAACACACACATACACATGCTATTATAAAGACAAACCTATTTGCCAATCACATATATACCAGTATCATATGAAAAGGTATTAATGATAGACTTAAAAAGTAAAGATGGCATGATAATTGTAGATTACTTCAGCTTCCATTATTTCCTACGTTTACTCTCCCTCCTACACTAGCTCCTTCACCAACTCATGTGCACGAATAGCGTTTCATAATCCTTCTAGTAGAAAGTAAAAATAGCTCATGACCCTTTACTTGACAAAAGGGGAAACTGAAATAATGATGAACAAACAATGCAAGTTAAAAAACCAAAGATGCAGCCTAAAAAGTGAAGAAAAAAATGCATATGTAACAACTAAGATATAAATAGCCCTCACATATGAGAATGTACCTGATAGATGCCGCACAAATTATTTCATCACCTCTCTCTAAGATAGCGGTGTAGAATCCACCGTAGTTCAGCCGATTGAAGTTTGATCTAATAAAAGGGAGACAAAATAAATCATTACTCAAACACCCAGCAGCCTATCTTACACCCCCCCAAAAAAAAATATAAAAAGTGTACTTCGAATCAAGTTTACAACTCTCAATTAATCTTGAAAGCCAGCAGGTAAATATAACACAACATATGCATGTATTTATCTTGAATTTCAATATCTACCCCACCTTCTATTTGGTGTAGCAAGGTCTAGATAAGATAACAAGGTCTTGTTCATGAAAATCAGAGAGTTGAAAAGCAAACTTTCTCGGATGTCAGCTAAATCAACATTAATGGAGATCAGCGCTTACCCACAATTATAAAGAACATTATGAATTAAATTGATCCCACTCCTCCTGTCAACAATAGGCAAAAAACATTCATCCATAACAGTCAAAGCAACAGCGAGCTTAGAATTGCTTTCGACTCTTTGAGGAAACCCTTGATCTTCATCAGTTCTATGAACAAGTGTCCATGAAAATCCTGCTTCTAGTTCATGTTTGACCCCAAGATACTTCTTCAAATTCTCAAAGAGCTAAAAAAGCAACAAAATTAAAGTTTGAAGTCAGTGCCTTATAACGAGAACACAAAAGTTAGAAAAGGTTAAAGAAAAACACCATTTCTACATCAATCTAAACCAAAGAGGTTTTTGCCAATGAACAACGTCATTACAGAGAAATAAGAAGGACAAAAAAACTGTAGTTTATAAATAAATAAAAACGACTTACCAAAATTTACATTTTTTCTAACACCATATAAATTGATATTTAGGTAATAAAAATATGAAGAAAAAAACTTCAACACTTCGCGTTCTTTCAAAAAATCTTCATGGCATGCAATCGGCCTCCACTTTATTGAGGAGCTATTCAAGTATGACAACCAGTCTCTACTTTATTGGAGGAGGTCCTGGATTCAAACCTTATGGCCAGAAGTTTGTTGTATTATTAAATGAAAAAAAACATACTATGGCATTGTA
This sequence comes from Prunus avium, assembly GCF_002207925.1. The sequence continues at coordinate 113,244 of NW_018921613.1, read as the reverse complement.
ATTGTTTTATGTTTGGCCATTGAGAAAAGAAAAGAAATATCCAAGTTGAAAACTAAAAGCTAAATCCCTTTTGGATCTCTATTGAGAGTGTAACTAACCAAGGAAAGAAGGAACCCAACAAATACAATATGCAATATAAATGAATTATGTTGGTCAAATATAAAAGAAATTACTAAAAAAGGGAATAAATAGACAGACTTTAGATTATAATCTCATATCTTAACAACCTAGTTATTTACAGTCACCTCATGCACACACATATCAAGGCAATAAAATGCTTGAACCCCCAAATAAAATGATACCTCTCTGCATTTCTGTCCACAGAAGGAAGAGCCTAAACAAGGAGAATCAGCAGGACTAGCATCCATTTCCTGACTACATGATATGTGACCTACAGAAGTAAAAAAATTATATTTCAATCAGTGCATATGAAAGCAACGGTAACAAAGCCTATAAGCAGATGCCAAGAACTTCAGAAGAACAAATGATGAGTACATTTTTTTCCACAGAGGCTGCAAGTGAGCAGTGCAGAAACAGTTGTATCATCCTCTTCAGCAACATTCTCACTTGCTATCCCACAAAATTTGCATGTACAATTTGGACAGTGCCAATCACCTGGAGGAAGCATCTGCAATGAGAACAGATATATCAATACCTAACCAAGAGTGAACAAGAGTAAATCAATTCCTCAAGTTCCCAAAACCACTAAGAACAATTCATAGTTCATATTTATTAGCAAACTAAATCAAACTTGTTTCTCCAAGTTTGCCGGCAAAAGACATCTAAATAAACAAGATTTGTATTAAGCTCCTCTCAAGTGTCAAAACTTGCACGCACATTCGACAACATTTCCCAGACCACAGAAACACACCCAATTCCATGACTCACAATCCAAAAATTCCTCTAAGATCTCAAGATCGCAGATAAATTTGCAATCCCTCTCTATCAAAAGTAAACCTCAACTTCACAGAACTAAATAGGTAGAGGGAACAAAAACCCTCAATGAACCAAAATATATCCCAAAGGAAACAAATTATACCCAATGCACCATTGAAAATATAGATAGCATCAATTTGGGAACCATATCCTGTGATCTGCAGAAAAATAACATAAACATACCTGTATATTCAAGCAGCTCTGATGAAATGTTGATGGACAGCTGTCACAACAGATCAAATCCCCACCATCTCCACAGAGGCCACAAGTATCATCATCAGGATCATCACCGTCAACTTGTACAGAGTGAAAACCGATGCGTTCAATATCCTCTTGTCTATTCCATGCATCTATCTGACATTGCAGAAGGGAAACCCCAGAATCCAAACATATATTTTGAAATGGCTGGCGCAATTTGCTTCCCGCATGAATCTCAAATTTTGAGATTGTTAGGATTTTACTACAGCAACCACAGTGAATGCCATCTCTTGTAATCCACCCTTCCAGCATTACTTTAGTCCTTCGACGATTCATATACTGCACCTTTTGGCTCAACTGCACAGTTCCAGAGTCAATCAGCCAGGAAAGCAATGTCCTTTTTCCAGTATATGGAACATAGCCATCACTTTCTGAGTTTGCCCCCTGTTTAGAACCACGAACCAACAAAGTACACCTTCCAAGCTTTCTACTTTTCCTTCCATGTGGCATATGAGAACTAGATCCTGAGGACGGTTTTTCAACACTGTCATGTAAATGATGAGAGGAATTCTGCCCATTTGAGTTCACACTAGCGAAACCATTTTCGCTCATTTTACCCTTGAATGACTTACCACCCTGCTTTAAGTAGGAGCTTAGTTTCTCCTCGTAACTAACACTATCCATGCTGTCTGGATCATGCTTGACACTTGAAGATCTTTTTATACGGACTCCTCTTGCATTCTCACTGTCAGCATCAACCCTATGCTTCTTTTTCATTTCTTTCTCAATTTTCTTTCGAGTTTTCCTGGTTAATTGGCTGAGTACATCATCAGTTATAGGTGAAAATGAAGACCCCTCCGCACTACGTTTAGCCTCATTTTCCTCATTTAATTGCTTTTGAAGCGCATCATAAGCCTTAATGATGGACCAGTAAGCTGTACCTGCTGGGTTAATGTACACAGCATCTAGGTAGTCTCTGTTCCTTCTAGGCCTATAATCTATTGTCCAGCCTGCAGTCAGGAGCATCTCTCGTATTCTTTCACGTAGTTTTTGCTTCTCCGTGCCACTACCACGTCTAACTTTACCTTCTTTGATTCTGGTTGGAGGAGTCTTTTCACATGAAGGAGCATCTTCATCTTTGCAAACAGCCCTCTTCATAGGTTTAGAGGCTTCCACATTCTTTGGTCCGAGCTTCAATGATGTATCACTATCCTCTGAATCAGAGTCGGAGCCCTTACTGCTTTTAGTGGGTAATGATTTTCGCAAATTCACATGGTTTTTCTCTGTCCTAACAACTGAAACTGGTTTCTCAAGAAGCCTTGGTTCTGAGTAAAATGGAGGGACAATAACATTCTTCACAATATCTTCACTCCTTGGAGCCTTTCTACTCTCTTTAGATTTGTGAAAATTATAGTTCTCCAGTGGCCCACCCAAATTATTTTTCTTCTTCACCATGACCTTCAAAACACCATTTTTACCCTGTAGCCTAATGGACTCCTCTGATTGACCCATGAACTTGTCTCTCAATAAGGGTAGCTGAATTCCATCCCTATTCATCTCAAACCTACCCCTGTCAGTATGATCTCCCCGATTCAAGCTACTTGTCCTGTCAAAGTACAAATTCTTCCTCTTGTCAATGGCATGTCTACCTGAACTAGTTTCAAATTCCCTCTTAATGCCACTATGTGATCCGGAAAACCTTCTTCCCCCAAAATCAACTACCCCATCATTGAACCGTTTCCTTCGCATAATTTCTGCATCATACTCATCAAATTCAAACACCTCCAACTTACTTCTCTTTCCTCCACTCTCATCCAAAAAACTTTTACCGATCATACCATCCTCATCACGCCTAGCATTTTCCAATCTTTCCCTCTTTTGACCAACTTCGCTCCCTTCAACAGCGCCCTTATCTAATGCTCTTAAACCATTACAAACCCGAAGAGTTTCAGAGCCTACCTTTCTACGGGGAGGCGGAGGCACCATTATCTCATCACTAGACCCTGAATCGCTTAAGACCAACCTCGACCTTTTCTTCTCCTTCTTCGGTTCAAAAACCTTCCGAGAACTCGAAGAACCGACACCACCACTCAACCCATCCGGTTTCTTTCTAACAATTAAGCAACCTGAAGAATTTCTGTTCTTCACCAACACCCCAGAAGGGCCAACAGATCTCACACCTTCGTCCATCTACATCAACCACCGCAAACCAAAACCCCCAATTTCACAACCACCCTTTAATTCATTCCAAATTCAGCAAAATCCGACACAGAAACCCTAATTCTCTCACAGTAAAAATCCGCAAACAAAAACCCACCAGATCTGAAGCAAAAATACCCAAAATGCCTATATTTCAATCTCACTAATTCCAAAAACACCGTACAGTGAAACGGCAAAGGAAGATTTCCAGAAAATCTTACCTCCCCGGAAAGCCACTTGGACCCCGTCACCGGCACTTCGCCGATTGCACACGCCCGATCGCCGACGACGCAATTCTCCGAATCACATAGAGATATGAAGGGGGCGGGGCAGGGGCAGAGGAAGAGAGAAAGAGGGCTGGTTTGGATTGTAAATATTTGCAATTGCCACTTTGTAAATTACAAAATACACAACCATTCTGCTCTCTATTTATATTTCCATTTTCTCCTTTTTCTTTTTTCTTTTTCCCAGATTTTGCATTTATCGTGCGTTAATATTTTCTCAGATTTCCCTCCAAATCTTTACGCGAGGCTTCACCCGAATGCATCCACGGTTTGGATGTGTCCACGTCAGATAGAGTGCAAGTGTCATCGGGTCGGGTTGATGACGTGGCGGGAGCGGTGCGGGGGTCTGGAGGCTGTTTTTACTTGTGCTACTTTTGTTTTGGATCCTCCTAGTTAAGGATTTATCGTGTTGACCACGCGCGACACAGAGAGAGGGAGAGAGGAAAAATATTTTTAGAGAAAAAAAAAAAAAAAAGAATAGACTGACAAAATTGGAAGGGAGGTGGGCCCCGCTTTGCTGGGCTTGTATTAGCTGAGGCTGAGGTGGCGAAATTCTATAAAGAGGGTGCTATATATGGATTTCTCATGTGGATCTTTATATTAGTCACATGATGTTGATTTTCCCACTCCCTTTTTCTCCATTTATACTTTTTTTTGCTTTTTAATAATTTTTAATCAATTTTGTTCTTTTTTATTCTTCCTTTTTCCTATTCTACCTTTACCATATTCTATGTTTCTCTCTCTTCCCCACTCTCTCTATTTCGATAGTGAGCTAAGAGCCCCATTCTCCGTCATATTTGAATATGTGGAGCTTGGCCGACATGCCTCCTCCATCCAGCATCACCCACCTCTGCCTCTAAAGTCACCGGTTCCTCCTTAAATCGTTCGACGATTTCAAACCATCGTCCCAACCCCCATAATTCCCAGAATTACCACCTTTGCTGCCGCCGGCGCCATGGGCCAAAGGCGGCTTTGATTTCCCGAACCCTAGGCTCTCCTCCACGACTGGTGGGTTGTTTTGTTGATTTCCCAAATCCGACGACAAAACAAGAAATGTTGCACTTCGAATGCGACATTTTTCACTCCACCCCTTCTCCTACAAAATCCACGAGATCGAAAACCTAATCAACCCAACGTCCAATCTTGCCTTCTGATAGTCCATGGGGTTGTGGGTTTTCTAGGTTCTAATCTCGCCGGTGTCCACAAGATTGAATAATATGTTTTCTGGTTTTCTGGGTTATTATATAACCTTCATAATACATTAGTGGGAGAGAAGAAAAGAGGGGGAGAAGGGGGAAATTCTCAACATTTGAGGTTGAAGATTTTAACTTAATTGAATTTTTATTATCGCTGGGCTTGCTTAGGCTTTCAACTTCTTCTGCCTTGGCTATGTGATCACTTGTATCAGGATCATTGAATGATTGCTATTGTTGTTCATGGTTATTAATTCGTTTCTTTGGGTAATTCGAAGAGAGATATGGGGCAAGAGAGATTTCCATAGAGTTTAGGATAAGGGTAGAATAGGAAAGAGAAATAACAAAAAAGAACAAAAAAGAACAAAATTGATTAAAAAGTATTAAAAAGCAAAAGGGAGTGTAAGTGGAGAAAAGGAGAGTGGGAAAATCAGCTTCCTTATTTTATGAGTAATGCTATTTAGACACACAACATTGACCACTTTAGCTGACCACCTTATGTGGCAATTGATGTGTCATGTCAAGTCAATTAATGAATGTCGCCATGTCAATTAAAAAATATATTATTATAAATAAACCGAATTCTAAACATGTATTTATAAAAAAAACTCACACACTATTTAAACATAGAAACACACCCAAAATCAACAATTGTATATTTTTTTGGTGTGTTTATAAATGGATTTTGAGTGTGTGTAATGATGGGTTTTGGGTGTGTTTATAAAGTGTTTTGGGTGTTGGGTTTTTTTATAATTTCAGCCCCCATTTTGGGTGTTTTGATGAAACCCCCATTAAAAAACCCTAGTGTTCCTAGTAAGTGGCCTAATAGCAAGATTCATTAATTGACATGGCATGACACATCAGTTGCCACGTAAGGTGGTCAGCTAAGGTGGTCAATGTTGTGTGTCTAAATAGCATTACTCTTATTTTATTGAACTTAAGTGAAGTTACTATTTAGATGAATCATTTGGCTAATATGAATGTCCACATCTATTGCACCCACGCCATAAAACGACTCGATAGAGATGACCTCAGGTTCTCAGTTTTCTTGGCTTGTTTTGGTAAGAACTAAGAAGCATGCTTTGTTTGTTGGTGATTGCTTGGCAACACCAACCATGGTCATGTATTTTTTTCATACACAAATATTTTAAATTACTTTTATTTATGAGGATGGAGATTTAACTCAAGAGTAAGAGATCAGTGTACTCTCTTAATTGACTTATGCAATTTCCTTTTGAATTTTATTTCTTTTTGAGTGTTTCTTTTCAACTTAAGATGTACGAGAATGATTCAAAATTTAGATCTCTTATAAATTAGAAATTAACCCTAATCATCCAGGGAAACTTCATCATATTTTTTTTGTATATATTAGGAGTTTGACTAAAGGGTTGAGTACAATATGGATGCCTTTGTTGTAATCGTAATGCATAGTTGGAAAATGAATTTGGGCCTCATTAGGGACCAGGCTCAGTACCGTTGCAACATTCCCTACGAATTAGATCATCAAGAACAAAAGTCCAGGGAAGAAAACAAACAAACGCACACACAATCGGTTTCATGCCACAGAAGGCCCAATCGGTTTGGATTTGGACTTCACCATTTGGGTTAGAAGTCAAATAAGCCCAAGGCACTAAAGAAAGAAGAAAAGAAAAAAAAGCATGTGCTATTTTGTTTAACTCCAAGCTGTTGGTCCTAAATTTGGGTTTGAGTCTCCCTCAGTTGCATTTGATACGTTGCTTTGAGCCATGTTAGTTCTTGACGAAGCTCATTCTCGTAATCATCTAATCAGTAGCGGAGCGAAGTTCCATCTGTTGGGGAGGCTAACAATACGATTTTTCACTATTTTTCCTAAATTTACAGAAGTTTATTATAAATTTAAATGTTGGAGTTTAAGACAACTACTTCGGGTCAAAGTGTGGCTCTGCCCCTGTATCTAACGGATGAGAAGTGGCTGAAAGTTTTTCTGAGATCGAATTTCTTTGCTTTTATAATTCTATTCCTTTCCAAAGTTTGTTACATCCATTGTTCATGATTTTCATCACAATGAGTTGGATTATGGAGTCCATCCCTTTGATGGCTTATCATGGGACACTATAAGTCAATATCCATTTGCCAAATAATTGGTACTAATTTTTTGAGCAAACATCGTACCACCGACAAAAGAGCTGGTCCTAGCTAGGTGACAAGGTGCACATAGTGCTTCTGTGGTGCATGCACTTTCTTCCTTTTCTTTGTATATATTTTTTTAATCAACAGTGAGTGCGATTCAAACTTGAGATTAATATTAGGAAAAAGAAGTATCACTACACTATCTAGCCGGTATAAAGTTGAACTTGAAACGAGTGAGTGCGATTTGAACTTGAAACCAATAGTAATAAAAGAAGTATCACTAGATGAATACCTAGCCGGTATAAAGTTGAATACACATTCAATGTAAGAGACAGCATATAGCAAATGATGAGAAAAAAAAAAGTGGAGGCTTCAATTGGCATGTAAAAACCAGTAAGTCATTTTTCTTGATCAGCTGTTTGAGGTGGAAAAGTCAGAGATGCTTCAATGACAAATTAAAGGTTAGGGAGGGAGCTGAGGAGGAGGATGACAAGAGCCGAACAATATTCAATGTAAGGTGGTGCTGTTGTTGTTAGCGATCATGCGTTGCTGTTTCTTTTTCGTACAGTTAGCTTTACTACTTTTCATGATTTTCTGATAGACAGATACTTAACCCAACATGGGAAGGTTGTTTTTTTCGTTTCGTAAAGACCCTTTCAAAAGAGAGTGATGATGATAAGGGAATCTGTCTACGTGTGATTGTGATTATACAATCACTTTTTCTAAGACCAAAAGCCTTTTCAATGTTTTCATGCCGCATGCGGAGACATGAAGCAATCATGCAAACATCAGTTACTAAAGTGAAACTGTGAAACCAAAGGTGAGAGATTTTTCCACAATATAAATTCGTACTTACTTAGTGCCATCACAGTTGTATTTGTTAGGTTGAAGAATTCACCCTTGTCCGTTAAATTTGTAGTGAAGAAGATGTAAGCCGATGGGTTTTGTTTCCGCCAAAGTTAGAAAAGGGGAGGGAATTTTCTCACACGCATTGCCAAGGTGTTATAGGGATTCAAACTTGAGACTACTCGCCTGCAAGCCCTTTTCCACTATTTGACAAACGTGCTGATTAAGTAGCTACATTCTGTAATTGAATATTGCATACACCCCTTCAATATTAAGGCATTATGTTGTTTGTTGTGGCTTTTTTTTTTCTTTTGGCCTGGGTTGTTGGTGGCATCTCATTCTCAAATACCTAGCTCAAGTTGCTCACACATGGCGCCGCAGTTATGTCCATGATATCTAAACTAGTGGAGCTAGCTGGACCATTCTACTTTTGTTCTGTAGTAGAACCACCCACAACGTCTTAAAGTGGTATTTTTTTAGGCTCACTTATGGGAAGGAGGAAAAGCAGAGGAAGGTAGGGGTGGGGGAAAAGGAAGTAGTGTTAAGCGCAGACTAAACTGTAGCAGTTACCTGTTAGTTCATAGACTTTTAGGTGCTCAGAATGAGAAATGTAGAAAGGAAAATGTATCTATTATTCCTCAAGGTAAAGACCTAGATGGCAAAACAGAACTTGCGAGGGTGAAGATTTTGAAATGGTAATTTCTTACCTTCTAGTGGCCAGCATTCATTATAATACACCCCATCACTGTCATCTGCAGTTGTCATAAACCACATTAACCTTATCTCCAATAGGCATAGGAGGGTCATAAGAAAATCTCCTTCCTTCTGAGAGATGAGACACAGAAATTCAAGGAATCCGGCTTGTTACTTTCATGTTAGGGAGCAATGCATGTTGATCCAATTTTTACCTTGAATTGTTTCCATCTGAGAACAGAACCTACAAACTGTAAATTACATCTCTCTGATTGTACAACTAAAATCCATCACATTCAATTTTCCTATCTGTGAAAAGAGGCAGCTGCTAGTATTATTTGAGAGTGTGAGGCTTAAAACCTGGTGACAGAATTAGAGAAGTTTGCAAGCTTTAAACATCTATAGCATCAACTGGTAGAGAAGTTGCCCTGTGAAGAGAGTGTGGAAGCAACGCTCCTACGTAGAAACTCTTTGCGGTGATCATTTGCTCAGGACTGTAAGCCCCATCAATTGCCTCACAATTTTGGAGACTTTGGTTTGCCAAATATTTCTTTTCAGCATCCACTGGAAAATATGTGAAATGCTTTCCTGAGGAAAAGGATTTCAGGGAAGGTTTTTTGTTTTCTTTCGTCCGCCGGGGTGAAACCAAGGACATTAAAGCTCCATTCTTTTCCCTGTGCTCCGAGTGATCAGAATTTGGACTTAGGCTTGAAGTTTTTGGTTTTACTCCAAGCTGTTGGTCCCTAATCTCCCTCAACTGTATTTGATACGTTGCTTTGAGCCATCTTAGTTCTTGACGAAGCTCATTCTCATAATCATCTAATTGATCAGAAGTGGTTGAAAGTTTCTCTGAGAAAGAATTTCTTGCTTTGGAGTCGCTCTCATTGTCCATAGTTATAATTCTCTCTTCCTTTCCAAAGTTTGTTACATCCATTGTTTCATGATTTTCATCACAATGGATCTCTCTTGATTCTCTTGAACCTTGTGAGCTGGATTCTGGTCCATCTCTTTGAGCCCAGATATCAGCATAGTGCACACCATTAGAATGGCTTGATGTTCTGGGTGCACCACCTGTAAGACATTGTTCTGACCCTTCAACTTGGTAGGTAATCTCTTCGAAACGGCCATGGACAGCAGCAGATCCATGTTTAGAACACTGAAGAACTTGGAGGTTCTTGACACCTGGGCTATCTGATGATGCATAATCCAGAATGGAACCATATGAGGCACAATTTTGGCAAAAACTTGCATTATTGCAATGGGGACTTTGTTCTATGCCTCGGCCCCTCTTCCACCCTGGTACCAAGGTAGAAATTTCACCATCAATCATCTCTGCTATTTTTGTCACATCTTGGTCTGTGATATCAAGCTCAGCAACCATCTCTCTAGCAACACTCAATGCCGTGTCAGTCTCAGTATCAAATGGGAAGTAGATGTTTCGGATGCGGCCTGCAGAGAGAAGGAACCTTTAGTTTCATTTCAGGATTTACAGGAAATAACAACAATGATATTTAGAATACTTGAGGAATTAGACTGAAACTTTCACCTTCTTTATCTGCAATTCTGAGCCTTAAAAAGATGTCATCATCTTCTCTCCTCCTTCCTTTGATTGTGAGGTCAAGATCACCCAAATGCTCATCCTCTTGACAAGCAAATAGATCAATTTCACTCAATCTGTAATCAACCGGATGGTAATCCAAATCATTTTCAGTTTCATAACCAAGACAATGGCCATACTCATTGCTCAAAGAGCTGTTACTGTGATGAAGTTCAGAGTAAGGTTGTCTTAAGAGGGGCCCTATTTCATACATATCCCTTGGATACTCTATTGGCCTTAAATCATATCCATAATCATCAACCCGGAGAAAAGGGTCTTTCAAAAGCTCCCTAGCAGAAAGCCTACGAGACACGGCCACTAAGCATTTTTCAACAAAATGCCGCACCTCAGGATCCTTTACTTTGTATAGAGCTTCTGGTTTTTTCCCCTGTATGAAAAATTCAATACATAAATCAGTTGGTAGAATCAAAAGGCAATCTGGAAAATTAAATTGAGAGTTTTGAGTTCCTACAGAGATAACTTTCTTATAGATTTGAGCAGGATGAGTGCATTCACTATATGGGTATTCAAAGGTAACCATCTCCAAGATGCACATCCCAAAGGAATAAATGTCAACTAATTGATTGTATTCCTCTTCATAAACCTCTGGAGCCATGAACTCTGGCGTTCCTGAGCAAGGAAAATCAACCAAAGAAAGAGAGAAACAAAACAAAGATGAGATTATCTCAAAGTGCAAAAACTCTATCTGATTACAAGTTTGCTATTAGAATAACAAATATCCAGCAGTTTGTTATAAACTGTGACATATGCTTGAACAGTCAAAAAATTCATTACCTCAAATTCTCAAAGCAATTCTAGATATTCTAATCACTGAAAAGACTTTTAAGCAGCTTGAAACACTTACCAACACAACGATCAGCATGCGATTTACGGAGGACAGCAGCGAGGCCAAGATCACCAATCTTGACTTCACCTTGGTTCCCATTGATGAAAATATTGTCACACTTGAGATCTCTGTGGATCACAGGGGGGTCATGGCTATGGAGATAGAGAAGCCCTTTCAAAATCTGCCTACACCAGTGCTTCACTGCTCTGATGTTAACTCTCTTGTGTTTTAGCCTATACCTACACATGGAAGCCAATACAAAATATACCCACATTGAATAATTAACCAAATTTATAGACTCAGACCAGAAAAGAAGGCAAAATGGAACTTACTGTCTGAGAGTACCAGAAGTAAACATCTCAGTAACAAAGTTAATGTGTCTGTTAGCAGTATCAACCCAAGAAGAGTAAAACTTCATGATATTGTTGTGCTTCAAGGTCTTGAGCAGGTGAATTTCACGGTAGAGCCTCTCAAGATCTTCAGGGTTCCGCAAGAAGTCATAAAGCTTCACTTGGTTCCATGCTACTTCAATCCCTTCATACTCATCAAAGGCCCTATAGCTGCAACGACCAATATATAACATGAACAAAAGTACATACTTTTGTACATAAACAGGCCCAGCCAGTAATAAAAATTCAAACTTGTACACTAAGTTGAAAAGGGTATTGAACCAAAATTCAAACTTGTGCACTAATTTGAAAAGGGTATTGAACCATACACTGTTTTTGAAGCTCCTTTGCCAAGAACTTCATTGTACTGCAAAAAGCAGCAAACTTGAAGTTAAAAAACCAGACCCAAAATTCTGTATGAACACAAAACAGCAAAGAGGGCATGAAAAACAGGGAAAGGAAATGAGAACAGGAGCTCACTCTTCCATATCTTCCAGTAGGATCAACTTCTACAAACTCAGAGTAATCCTGTTCAGGGGCAGTAACACCATTCATTCCTTGTTCTATTTTTAGCTATTTCTCCTTGTTAAATTTTTTCCCTCACCACCAAATGCTGTTTCTTGTTTCTATTATCTCAATACACAGAGAGAGAGAGAGAGAGAAAGCAGATGACTCATCCAATGCTAATAGCTTAATATGCTATGAATATTTGATAAAATGGGGGAAAGATATGGAATAATTGTTTATTGTGGAGGAAAGAAGAGGAAAGCAGAGAGCCTTGGAGAGTCCACCGAGAGCAGAACAAAGTTAATTGCCAACTACAACAACTCTTTTAGAGACAACAAGGCAAAGATTTCACTATTCAAACCCAAACACAAAACCAGACAAAACACCCTCTCTTTTTCAGCCTCCTGTCTTTCTATCTCATCACGAGCTGTTAGCCTGTTAAACCAACCACTTGCAATACATCGACCAACCAAACCAAGTCTCATAACTTTTCCTTTTTTATGTGTATATATAATAATTAATGTGTAAATGTGATATTTTATGGTTCTGTGGTACAAAATAACAAACGGGAATGTGGAACTTTTTCATTTCTGGGAAAAAATTAATTTAAATCACGAAAATCTTGTGAAGACTTTGTTGTAGTTGGAAAATGGTGGGTGTGGTGAGGACTGGACTGGGAACTTCAAAGTATGATTTTTCTTTTCTTTTTTCTTTTTCTTCCTTGTCCTCTTCTTCTTGTAGCTTGTTCTAATTGGCATGGAAAGCACCTCTTATCTCTTGTAAAGTTATAATATATGAAGATCAATCAACTTGGATTTTGTTGCAACTTTCATGTAATTTATGTTGTGATTTTTTCCCTTTTTTTAATGACATTGAATATGGATTCTATTTACTTTAGCCAGCATATTGTAACGTTCTCCATATCTTTCTTGTATTTTCAATCTTTTTTATCATATTACTTTGAATGTCAACACTTCGAGTGTCAGTACTTACTATGTGGTTATGAAGAATTTAAGTTATTTAACCAAGTTTTTCTTTGAGTATTTTAATCCTAGCTCTCATTATTTAATCAACAATACCATCCCTTTCAAGCAACAAAACGAAAATAACTATGAACAATTTTTTAAAATTCAAGTGTGACTTGATAAATCTTCACTATAAATAATAAAGTACTTAATTTTGTCGGTTTAGATATGCACAGCAGCTGCAATGCGCACCGAGAGAGAGTACTTAATTGCTTCAACATTTCTTTGGAATTATTCCCAAGAGGTTGAGCAAATGGCGAGCCTGCAAAACATATTGTTGCTTATAGCATCATTAGGTGGGCAGGCTATACATTAAGATGATTCCATGCATTAGTTAAGTTTGATAAGCTGCTTAAACCTGTAACATACAAGTTACAACCTATATATGGTCTTTTAGTCATATTTGAGTGAGATCATAACACCGTTATATTAAATAATCAATTTACTAATTGCAATTATAACGCATGTATATATACTCATCGTCCACTCATATTATATTGTGTAGAGGATATATATTAATTTGCACGTATCATTATAATTGGATGCGTACACTTTATATATCAAAGCCAGTGAATCGGTCCCATGCAAGTCCTTTGTGCCCAACATTGTTAGGTACATGCAACATCTAGCTAGCTGTGCTCAAAATCAAATGTACACCTGTGAATTGTGACCAAATCAAATTAATTTACACCAAATCCTAGCCCACCATATAGTTAATTGAGCACGCTGCTATGGCCAAAGCAAGGGCTAAAGAGGCACATGGGACTCTACAGGTTAGGTATAAGATATGGCTTCATTTGCTTTGTAATATTTGCAGTCTTAATTGGTAAACTATAATTTCATTCATTTAAAAGTTATTTTTGTAAACGGGTCTAGTCCAGTAAAAAATGGTCTTGACTTGCAAACTAATGATCTCAAGTTTGAACTTGCATAACACCTTGAAAGTGTGTGTATAAGAAACTCCCCTCTCCTTAGAAACTACAAGGACGGAAAACATACAAATTTGTTGACACACATATATTTTGGTTTCCCGTATGTTTGGTCTCCAGTCCAGATCAATCCTTGCAGGACAGAAGTGGAGCCAAATGGTCCAAAAATCCCACAACACATATAAGAAGAAAAAAAATGTATTGGAACCACATCTTTATGGCTTGGAATAATGTCCACCGGCCACTACATGATAGCAACATAAAATTGAAAGTGTCTGGTATACAAATCGAAGAAACCTAAATTCATTTTGCATGGCATATCCACGCAATCCTTCAATTAGGTTAAATTTTTGTATTTTTCATACAAATTATTGTTTGGACTTGTGCTCAACGCAATCTTTCTATTTTATTATACATATAGTTGAGGACTTTATTTTCAGTCTCATTTCTGAACAAAAATTGACTTCAAAGGTGTATGCTTCTTTTTCATTTTCAATTTATATAAGTCGTTATTATTTATTTTCAGTCGTCAGTGGAAAAAATTAAAACTAAGACCAAAAAACAAAAACTCGAATAAAAGATTGACACGCAACAAACATAGAGGGAGACAATTTGTTTTGATTCCAAAACCAAGGACAGTGATTCCTCCGTGATTGAGATTTGTATAAATATACCTTGCACTTGAAGATGTTTTGTTTTCTTCCCTCCATGATTCTTAACAGTTAAATCAATTAAATAAATTTAATATTCATGGATCATGTCATGTTGGCTGAGTCATAAGTTATAACTAATTAGATAGGCCTGCATTTTGCCATCTTTGTTATGTTATGATAATACTCAAATACCTTATAAATTAAATTTTACTCATAAATTATTTTTGTAATGATAATACGCTGATTGAACCAGTAACAGTCAATTGAGTTTAATTTTATTTTTTTGGGGGGTAAATACCACGAGGTGCCTCTATATTCAAATAGCTCACCAACTGAAAGTGATAGTTTTGTTTTTAATTGTATCACAAAGCGAACAAGTTAAAATGAACCGACCGCTTATAAATTTTCGAAGAAATTAATTATTCGAAAAGGAAATTGTAAATATATTGGGCCTATAGTTCTATGATGCATAGTGATAGTATAGTCTGGGTCCATATAAAACTAGAGTCCATGATAATCAACTAGACTAGTGGTTAAGTGCATCTAGCAGCAGCCAGCCATAATGAAATTGGGCCAAAAGGGAAGAGTAGAGTTC
>NW_018921613.1:65952-94671 GCF_002207925.1 Prunus avium | reverse complement strand
AGAGAAGTGGGTCCTCTTCCTCTGTGTTATTTATTGTCTACCTCACTTCTTGTATTCACTTATAAATATTTGCCTTGCTTTACCTGACTTCTGCTTGAAGGCTAGTGGGCTTTTTGTTTATGCTGATATATTATTGGTGTTGGATGTTTCTCGTTATTTTCTCATTCCCCTGTGTTATCTATTGTCTACCTTCTTATCATTTCTTCTTTAGAAACTTTATAGTTTTGGCTTGTCGTTGGGCAAGGTAATTGATAGAGAAATCTTGAATCAGAGTTGATGAAGGAGTTAGATATTCAAGAAGTCTAGTGTTTGGTTTCTCTGTGTTCTTCTTTGGAAACTAGTCTAGAAATACTCCGTCTATATTTTGGTTTTTCTTCATCATTCAAAATCAAAATTGACCTTTCTGTGGAAAAAGATAGTTTAAATTTTCATTCAAGTGAAAGAAAATCATTTTGGATCCTAGTAACTGGTAGATTCATAATGTATACACTTTTCAGTTAATAATTGAAAATAGTTATAGTGAGATATTTTTTATGGAAAACTGATGTGTTTGTTATTGCTTAAAAAGGTTGATAATTTGGCGGTTGTGGTGTTGGTGAAGGTAGTGGTGCCAATGTGATAGTAGACACAGGATTTGGCTAACATGAGGTGGTAATGATGGTGGTGGTACGGATATTACTGGCAATAGTTGCAACAAGGGTAGTAAGGAGGGAAATTATGGTAATAATGTATGAGGTTTAAACAACATTCAGTTTAAGTATGATTTAGATTTTAGATGATGGAAAGGATGATAAAATTGCGTTCTTTTATATTTTGCACTGAACAAGGTGCAAAGTACTCTTACTTGCCCTATTTTTTTCATGCTAAGTGTTGATTTCCTTTCTTTTCGTTTTATTTTGGTATTATCAAACACCACTGATAAATTCATTGCTAAATTTTTAATTGAAAACACACTTAATTAAGTACTGAATTGTCAATTTCAGCACATTTTTGGGTTATCAAACACTCCCCAGGTCTTTTCTAGTTGATTTTGGCGGTCTTGGATTGTGTGAGATGGAAATACTTGATTGTGGTTGACTTGAGTGAATGAGCTGTACAAACATGATGCTGATTAGAACTGCCCTAAGTGAAAGACATAATTTTTCCTAATTTGCGTGCATCATGTTGAGGATCTATTTTCAATTTTGTAGATAAGGAGTGGCCAAGTTGATGAGGATGATAGTGACCACCGATCTCTTCAAGAAGGATATGTGCGTATTTTTGTAATTTCGGTAAACTTATTTTTGTAGCGTGCGTGTCCATACTCACACGTCCTCATAATTTAATTTCAGATTACTGTCACTCCTCTTGGTGCCTTGTCTAATGTTGAGATAGATTGCCATGCCTACTTAAAAGAGTGGCTGCCAAATGTAGCTGAACGCTTGTCTGCATCGGCCTTATAAAGCTATTAAAGCATCTGGTTAGTATAACACAGTAGTCTTTATAAGTTTAACTTTCAGTAAGGTTTTGGGGATAAAGACTGTACTTGTTTCCGTTTCTTTCATGTGTTTACTAATTTTGAACAGCCTTTCTATGCAAATGATATGTACTTGTATGATTGGAACCTGGTCTCTGCACCCATGTTATGAACTAGTATGAAAGAGTTCTATGCCTTAAGTGCCTGCCTGAAATCAATTCATTGCCATTGGTGTCTAGTTTTTTAGCTGTTATTGAAAGGAAATGCTCATTTTGTGCAGGATTTCTGAAGGGATTTTTCAATCTCAAACGCGTTGCCCTGCATTCAGATTGACAGGGTTTTCAATTGTACTCAAACATTATTTTCGAAAACTTCATTAAGGGTTTTATAAACCTTATTCTATATGGTGGATCGCCTATTCTAATTTTCGAAATATGATGCTGTAATTTTCGAAATAATAGGTCTCTTATTCTGTATGGTGGTATTGTTAATCTATTAATTAATTTAGTAGCAGTCCTCATGGCTGTCATATTTAAGTTTTGTATGGATTGGGGACGTTTTGGCTGAAATTTTATCATCTCATTAAGTTGCTAAGAATAAGTCAGCCACCAAACTAATTTGGATTCGTGCTGAAAGCCTTCATGACAAGAAATCAGCAACAACACTAATTGCCGACAAGAGCAATACAATTGCCGAGTTGCCGTTCTTTTTGTTCTTTTTGTTCTTTATTTTATTTTTTTATATTTTTTTATTAAAAAAACTCTTGTCGGCAAGTAGTTTTGTTTTTTTTCAAGTACAAGCAATTGGGGGAGGAGGTTTATTGGGTGCCCAGGGGTTTCGAACATCTGCCCACATGACAAAAGTGAAACAACTCAACCAATTAAGTTATACCCTACTAACAATTAGACTTGTTATTCTTTAGGGTAGAAAATTTGCTAGAACTCTAATGTGAGTGGATGTTAATTAGAGTAAGTTTTGTCGCTTTTTTTTCTTTCTAAATGAAGCAATTTAGGTAACAATATTATAGCATGTTTATTTAATTGAGATGAGTCTTTAATAGTTTTTTTCCCAAGAGTATTGGAATTATTTCAATTTCTCACTTTTTACTAATACATGGGTATTAAATTATTCAAATTCCTAACTTTTCATGTGTTTATTAACACAAAAAGAATAAAAATTATGTAAGTTTCACATTCAAATCCGTAATTCAATTCCACACTCGTTCATTCTCTCTTTTATTACTGACTTCCATGGTTCATAACTTCCACATTTCAAGTACGTAAGCATATCATAAAATGGAGGATAGTAGGATAGGGACTTTTGGTGGCTAGTCATACCCTAGAAGACGTGTTGAAGTTGGATATCCCCAAAGTGGAAGAAGAAAGTTGTAAAATATCTAAGTTTAGTAACAAATATCTAGTGGCATGAAAATGCTTGTCACTACTTTATGTTTCCAACGCACAAAACAGCAAAAATGGTAAAGTCTCAAGCTCTCTTCCTCCAAGAAATGGTCCTCTAGCTTTCGAGTCACGCATAAAACAATTAACTACAGAGTTCTTTTTTTTTTTATAACTCTTTTCAATAATTCATGGACTTGGTCAGAGAGGACACCGATGTTTAACACATTTCCTATAACTATTGGCCTGGAATTAATATTTGCCATCAATAATTAAAAATATAGGTTTTTATACTTAAAAAATGGATCATGAGAGTTTGAAAAAATTTAGTTATGTGCAAAAGTGGACACACACACACAAAATCTTAGCTGAGGATTTGAAATGTTATCCGGGCCAACATTAACCCATTTTTGAAAATAATTTGCGGTAAAGTGGAGATTGAGTGCCGCTAAACATTAATTATATGCTAAATTATAGGCTTGTCTATTTGTTTTGTTTATCACCTTTTAAAGGGGATGTCATTCTGATTTTCTAGAATCAAAGCCAAGAAGTCACATTATTAAAGATTGCTTGACATTTTTGCCATGATAAACTACTCAATGTCGATGATATATTTTCTTTTCCAAAACATTTTATATAAGACATGTAAATCATGCAGGTGTCCAATCCATTCTTTGATAGACAAACTGAAGAGACAAAAACAGCCACCTCAACCACTGAAATAGACAAAACAACAAAAACAAACCACATGAAAGAAATAGAAAACAACTAAAAACTACCATTGCTTTGGGCAAGGCTTCTCTGCAACTTAAGTTTAAAGCATACAGAATATCTCATGATGTAGAAGAAAGATTCATTCAGATTTGGAGCCATTCAAAAACTCAAGAATAGCATATATTTTAATGCATTACATTTACAGAACACCAAAAAAGAAAAAAAAAACTGGGGTAAAAACCTTTTTACATGTACACCAGTGTAAAACAGTAAAACATAAATATTGTATATACTTGGCTGGAACTCTCTCATATACTGTGAAGAACATTGGAGCCTTCGCTTATGCTTTTTGATGGCAAAGAAGGTGTATGTGTATGTGCCTCCACTAGTATTGACCACAGGACATGCACATCCTCATAGGGGCAGGATTTTACATCCTCATACAGAATGTATATCCCTCTTCCTGCTACAAACAAAGGCCAAATGATTCAAGATAGTATAAATATTATGAACATCCAATAGGAAGCAGTCTGTAAATTGGTATTCTGTATAGATTCTTGATGAATGAGTGGAGAGAAGAGAAAGGAAGGAAACAGAGAAGAAGAGGTATATGCATGAATGAGAAAATGTGTTTTTGTTGTGTGTGCGTGCCCGTGCGCTCGCATAACAGTTTTAAAGCAAATAGATTGAGATTGTGAGATAGACTAAAAAATGGAGGGAAATGCAGGATGTGTTCATTGATTTGGAACTAAGCATGTGCAATTTTGCATGCTAAAATTTGGGAAAATGCAGGGTGGGAGTGAGTGATCACTAAAAGAACTTACTTTTCTTCGGAGCTGAATGGAGGCGAAACCACAGCTTCTTCAAAGGAGAGAAGAGGGAGTGCAGCCACCCCATTTGGAGAAGAGGGTGTGGCTCATGTGGGTGAAACACTTGGGAATGAAATAAACAATAAGACAGGGTATGAGATAAAATGTAGGTATTGCTTAGACAAGGGTGAAGTTTTTTGAAGTCACTGTTTCTAAGACAATTTTACAATTCCTATCATGTGGATCACATTTTTCTCTTGGTGCCATGTCTTTGTCAAACCTCTTTATCTTATAGCAGAAGGAGCCACCCTACCAATCAGATTTGCTTTTCACACTTCTACAAAAAGCTCTCCCCTTATAGCATCCCTTTGTGATTCTGTTCCTTCTGCCTCAAGACGCATTTTTGGTTTTCTACTCTTGTTTGTGTGTGTGTTTTGGAAATTGCAATAGTTACACACTCACTAGTGGGGTTTCTTCTTTTACCATTTTTGGTCACTTCTTGTGTTTCCAAGCTTCCTATTGGAGTCTCCTATAAGGTTTCTGCCTTCAGTTCCTCCACCTGTCCCATACTCTTAACTTGGTTGCCTTAGAAGTGTGTCTCAGACATGGCTTGCTAGCTGACTCTGAAATTTGACTCGTTTGGGACACATCAACCTTTGGTTTCATGCCATTCTTAATTTGCTTTTGGTTCATCCTAATTTTCTGATTATACTTATAAAAAAAACATGAATCTCCTACAAATCATATGTGAATAAGGCATAATTATTAATGATTGTCATTCCTAGGGACATGAAAGTATGGAGGTTTTTACTGATTTATTTCTGTTTTGGCTGATGGAAATAGCCTTTTGTGCTGATGTTACAAGGCCTTCCAGGATTAACCCCTTTTTAAATCCTAATCACATAAGCTTATGATCAGACAATCTGTCCCAATCACAGAACTACCATCTTCTGCTGACCAGTCCAAGCTCCCTCCCACCTTTTCCTACCCTTTTGCTTTGTTGGGCTTTTTATATTTTGATGCCTGTATTTCCTAAGCTGGCACATAATGGTAGGCTTTTTTTTCAATTTTCAATTTTATACAAATGATATTGGAGTAAGGGGGAATCGAATCTAGGATATCGAATGCATGGATACATACTCTTAATCACTTGAGCTACAAACTCATTGTCATAATGGTAGGCTTTTAGCAAGCCTAACAACAGAAAACATGGGTTTCTCTTCACCTACATCACTCTCCACTTTAGGTATGTGTTGACCCGCTAAGGGCCCGTCAACCCCGAACCTACCAGCTTGCCTGTTAGAGGCCTATTGCCAGCCCACGAGTTTACCAAATGCAACCCAAATCCACCCATGAAATCGGAGCTGAGCTGACCCGACCCAATTGCTTGCTCGGTTGTTTACCAGTTGTCTCATTGTCTTGTAGTTTCTTTCACAAGCTTACATAGCAAGGACTGCAGACACATGAACCATCATATTGAGACCTGGACTCCGTCTGACCCATCATGTTGATTCCTGTCCACAACCACAATCTTGTCTGTGAACCTATGGTTCAATCAATGCCCTACAAATGTAGCCAGTCCAAAACAAAAGGAAAAAAAAAACAAAAAAATGGAGATCCTCTGGCCCAAAAAGTCATCAGATGATAATTAAAATCAGCTGTGATCATCTACAGTATAAGAAATTTGCATCAATACACAAAACACAGAAGGATTCTGGGGAAGAAGAAGTCCAGAACTAAAGATCCTCTCAAGTCCCAAAGCTGACCTGCCAAATAATACATCATGACGTGATTTTTATTCTTTAGTGATGGTATAAATTAATTTCATTTTTGGCTTTGTAAAGCAAACAAAAACAAAGAACACAAATGATTTACACACACAACCGAAAGCTAGAGAATATCTGAGATGTTGGGGTCTAATCATTTAAATTTTACAACTTCTTTTTGTTTTCTGTCTAATCACAGCAGTAGTTCACCGGCAGCACATATGAAAAGGATCCTATAATTATTGTAATCACTTTTGTTTAACGGTAATTTTCCTGTTTGCCCTATCAATCAATCAAGCAACGACTAGTGGGACGTCGTCCGTTGATGATTAAATTTCTACCTTATTATTTATGAAAATTGATCAAACAAACTATATAATTTTTTTTTGGGTACAGAAAAGTTTAGGTGGAGGGAATACTACCTCATCCCAGGGTCAGAGCATACCATGGTTTCTTTGAGGTCTTATAGAGGGGGTCTTAGCTCTTTTTTGGGTTTTTACAAATTATCCATCAAGAGAGATAGTCGGCAACATAACTCGAACCTAAGCTTGAATAACGAAGATAGCGATTCTTACCAACTCAACCAACCTCTTGTTTGCAATAAACAAACTATGAACATATAATTGAGTACCAGTAACACTGTACAATGCATGCCAGCAAGCTGCAGCCACACATTAATCAAAACAAAGTTAGACTTTTAGGAATTTTTTTAAATTTTTTTATCATGAAAACCAATTTCATTCGTTTACCAAATAGTCAATAGTACTGGTCGGCAGTCACTATAAGTTATTTATAATTACACACACAAAATTGTTGCACCCTGCATTTTTTATACTTCACAGTCAATAATACGAGGCTTCTCATAAATTGTTTGGCTTACATCATTGTTAAATTTGAATATTATGTGAATAGTATGGATTTAGATTCTTCTTCTTTAAAAAAAATCGAAGAGATATTCTAAAAATCCCTTCAGAATAAACAAACTATATTGAATAGTGAACATATAATTGAGTACCATTAACACTGTACAATGCATGCCAGCAAACTGCAGCCACACATTAATCAAAACAAAGTTAGACTTTTAGGAAAATTTTCTATATTTTTTTTTTATCATAAAAACCAATTTCATTCATTTACCAAATGGTAAATAGCACGGAATGTATCGTGAAATATTCAATATGATTCCATAAGATCAGTAATCGCAGTTGCTATAAATTATTTATTTACACAAAAATTGTTGAACCCAACATTTTTATACTTCACAGTCAATAATATGAGGGTTCTGCTTACATTTATATAATTTTTGGGTATGAACAAAGATGTCATGACAAATTAGGCAGTCTAGGTACCCAAAAAAAAAAACAGAAGGAGGGTTCTGTTTTTCAATGGCGAAGTCATTGTGATGAAGTCAGAAATTAGGACAAAGGGCCCCAACCACCATGTAAGAGCTCTGCGCAGAGTCCATGATATGATCTGTTTGTGTGTGTTTGTGGTCAAAAAATGAAAATGGCAGCTATTTGGGTACCCACAAATGGCTAATGGCTGCAGAAATCATGACATAATTTTTTTTTAAAACATTTGTTTTGTGTATTCTTTTGCAACGGTTCGTTCCTTTCAAGATTTGAAGACCCAAAAGTCGTTCAGGTTTGCCACCAAAGTCTAATCCGAAATGATGCATAGTCTTTTTGTATTGGCCATATATTTTAGGATCATTCAAATTTTTACAAGTCATCTCATTAGTTCAATTTTTTTTTCTTAGAGTAGGAGAAGAGTAGGAAAAATAATAATTTATTAATTCGTGAAAGGTAGACTTAAAGTAGTAAACAAGTGATTTGGGTTTTGAATTTTTGAGTCGAAATGACCAACTCTATCTTCTATACGTACCACCATGACATTCTTTCATATGAGAATGCTGTACTTTCACATTCTTCAACAGTCACAGACTACTAATTGTGTTTTCATTTTAATTTTTTAAATATTCAAAAATTCGTCCAGTTGGGTCACACCAAAGTCTCCCTCAGGACTACTTTTAAACTTTAATTAAAGTAGTAAGCAATGTTTTTGAATTTATGAGTGAAAAGAGCAGCACAACAAGTCTCTCTCAGTCTAGTCTCTGGAGAAGAAACTTGCATATTATCACGCTTTGTTATGTAAAATCCTTATCACTCGTGATGGAACGTAATTGGTTGGTTATAACAAAACAGAGCTATATATCCCTGTGATTTACACGTTTTCCTCCTCCCTCAGACAAGCTGGTTGTGTGTGATCACATTTCTGGACACAGTATATATACAGAGAAGAGTTGCAGGTGCACTCAATTTCAATGAAACTGTTTATATTTGTATACGTTATAATGTATGTACAACTGGCCGTGCGGTCTAATTTTGATCTGCATTCATCAACAGTTGAAATATCGATCGAATTGTAATATTGTGTGGCTGGTTTTCATTTGTGATAGAAATTAGCAACTCTACCACGACAGGCTGCTCCCATTCTTGGAACACTTTTCACTGCTTTGCAGATGCATGATGCATATGCATGCAGTTAAACTGTTCATAGTACGTACGTTCGTATTGCATGTGACACTGCAAGCTATATATATATATATATATATATATATAGTTGAAGAGCTGTTTTAATTTACTGCACATTTTCATATCTTCTTCTCCGATCAAGCTGGCAAAATTTTTACCATTTTCACGAAGAACGTCCTGATTGGTTTAAGTTCAGCCCCCAACCCCCCAAAAGAAAAATACGAAACATCATAAGTTGTCTTGTGAGGTCAGACATCTTGGAAGAATGTGGTCCATCCATCATCTTATGGCACCAAAATGTTCACTGTTTTTGAAGCTAGCTTTTCTATGTGAGATTTTTTTTGTTATCTTGGTTTCACAAGAGTCTAGTGATTAAATTAAGATTAGTAAAGATAATTTTTTTTCCTTCCATAAAATAGAGCTTAATCAATTTTCCACTAAGCAGAACCATTTAACATCAATCATTGCGATTGTACATGTGAAACTAACGACACTTGGGGATTATTTAGGTTATGGAGATCCAGAACATCGCTAAACTTTATTAAGACTAAACTGAATTTCTTTTTACAACTTTGAGGACTTATGTAGGGTTTCTACGCTCAGATTTGTTTCTTTTTGTTCGGGTTTCGGTATATTAACATCTCCCGAATTGCTCCAATTAATGCAAGTGATGTATGGAGAAGACAAAAAAACTTATATAATTAAAGAATAGATAGAGGCAATTATCCATGAGTGAGATTAGTCATTGAACTAATTATATGCAAGGTCTAAAATATCGGTGGTATCGGAAATATCGGAAGTCCAAAAACACAGAAATATCGAAGGAAATATCGGAATATTATCGGTATCGGTAAAAATTGAATAAAAACCAAGGAAATTGTAAGAAAAACTTGGAAATTTTTATTGAAACTTTGCACAGGATGTTTATTTAGTCAATTATCTATTAGTTTATCATAAAAAATTGGTCGTGCAGATTGCTATATATCTTGGTGACTTGGTCTAGTTTCATCTAGACAAGGATGCTTTCAACTTCTGCCCTAATAAGTCAGAGAAATAGGACAAAGAGAGACCCTACGGTATCCCTACCCCATGAATTTTGGAAATTGGCCTCCTTCTCTCCTCATTATTTTTAGCAAACAACTCTGTGCGCCTTTTCACCTCATTTCGTTTCTATATATGAATACTTGAGGAGAGAGTACGAGCCAGAGAGGAAAGCAATATGTTTTTTGAATTTTAAAATGCAATGATTATATTATATATCATAATGTTTTTGGACCTTTGGTTTAAGGAGACTCTTTGGGTGCATTTTTAGTGTACATGTGGGGTTTTTGGGGTTTGTGGTGGGAGTGCATGTAAAGTCCCTAGCTAAATTGTGTTACGGAAATAATATATATATATATATATATATATAGAGAGAGAGAGAGTTTTTCTCAAATATTTGAGGAACACCTTTGTAGGCCTCACTACACATTGTATTTCAATAATCCGAACTGAACCATTTGATGACCACTCAATTAGATGATTATTATTATACTCTTTTCTTGAAGCACTGTGTTCGTCTATTTTGTTGATTTTGATTTGATGCTTTAATGATTTTTAATTTGCATGATTTTTTGCAAGGATCATCTATGAATAAAGATTTGAAAAATAGAATATTTGGATCGTTGAATTTTTTTTTATAAGGGACCCTAAAAGTGTCCCTTAATAAAAAGGGACAACAAGAGAGGAGAGGATTGTGTTTCAAAATTTGAATCAAAAAAGGGATTTAAGGGTAGGTGGAAAAATGGAATATACAAGGAAACCACTTTAGCACACTTTGGACCACGTGGGAGGGATTTGAAGCAACAACATCATATTGTTTTTGATCCCCACAGTCATAATATCATGCTCCTCAACCATCATATTTCATATACATTATGTTTATACCTTTGAGAAATAGATATAAAAATTATTATTTAAAAAAAAGAAGAAAAGAAAAGAAATAGAAATAGAAAAAGGGGAAAGAGGAAGTTGGGTTAAAGTGTGGAAGGAAGAATCTCTCACACATTTGAATGAGGACAAACGAAACAAATCTTTCACTAAATACCAGCTTTGCCACATTATTTTAATTATCACGATAAAGCTTACAACTTCACCTTTGGAAACCCCAAATTACCAGCCTAATCTACGCTCGATTTGCCTTTGCACTCTCAATCTCAACTTATATATATGTATTTTCCAACCCTCACTTTGTACGTTCTTTTAGTTAAGCGACGAGCAATGGCTTTTACTTATGGAGCCCAACCATCTTCTCTCTTTGTGCGCGTGTAAGATCATGTCGATTTTCACACTGTTTTTCTTGTGAATATATGAAGAAATTTTCTCTACCCAACAACATAACGTGTAAGATACTTATTGTCGAACCAATGATATATATGATATATTACGTTGATGATTTCTAATCTAACAACATAATATATTGTTCGTATCATATACGTTAAAGAAGAGCAAAAAATAAAATAAAATGAGAAGCATAATGTTTCCTAGATTCTTCTCACTTGTGAGAGAAAATTAAAATTGATAATAGGGTTTAGGAGGCATATAGCATCAAATTTTAAGCTCTTTGGACTTGTTTTAATTCGAAAGTGCAGAGGAGATAATCGAAGCTTATCATTTGCAAAAAGAAGCAAAGTAAAGCTAAGATTAATTAATGAATTAATTAAAAGGGAAGGGGCGGTGTTTTTAATTTTGATTAAGGAGATGGACACGTGGAGAATGTCAGTGACAATGTGGGGTCTTTCTAAGCCAAGTGTGGAGAAAGGGGAAGGTCTCCGCCGTAAGAATAACGGAGTTGGACTGGGTTTGTATGATATTCATGTGAACGCCAAGTATCAAGGTTTTGACTTCATGGGACTATGTGTAACTTTTGTGTTGATATTAATTGCACCAATACTATGTTCTTTGTTTGCTCCCAAACGTTGTTCCTGGAAATTGTGGTGGCATGGACACACTGCATGCATATTCATTATCCTCTACAATTCTCATCGGTAGCATAAATTATAAAATAACAATCATTTATAACCAAAACAACTAAACAATAATCTTACATGTGAAATTGTCAAATTAGGTCAAAATAAGTGATTTTGATTAACAATCCTTTCTTTTCTTTAGATAACGGGCTGTTAAGAAGTTGGCTAACAATATATACCAAGCTAACGCATTCTCTCATGTTTAGTGGAGAGAGAGAGAGATACAAGCGGCATGTGCAATTCCACCATACAAAACTTATTAATTGAAAATATGTGGGGAATAGGAGTTAGAGGTATGAACTTGGGTCGGATGTTCTAATTCTAACATGGTATAAGAGCATGCTTAATATTTGCACGCTATGATACTCAATATCTACAAATCGAACTCCCTAACAAGAGATCATTACAAACCAAAAACACAATTTGATACATAGTATCATTTAAAAGACAGTTTCTTGGAGTCAAATATAAATAGGATTTGATATTATGTTTACCCAAATTTGTGTAGCAACAACAAACGTACCATGGATATGGATGGGATCGATTTTGGTAAAGAAAAAAGGGAAAGCAGCTCACTGTTCCATCACCCAAGGGAAAAATACAGTGAAGCACAATTTGCCTAAGAACTTGAAGCAAAACTGACAAATTTGTGTATACAATGTGTACGAGAATATACCATGTAACATTCATCCAAAGAAGCTAAAAGAACAAGAAAGATACTGTTTTGTGTGTGACATTCGATCATATATATATATATATACATACATGCCCTTCTGTTCTTTTGTCCCGCAATATCCGTTCACGTGTTGGAATTTTTTGCCCCTATCATCACAACCTAGACCCCCACCATCCCACCTTGCTCTACAAAAGTGCCATCATTGCAACTCCCATTCAATTTACCCAAACAAAAGTGGTATCGTGCAATAATTACATCCAGTACCACTGCAGCCTTTTTTCACTTATACAAAAGCCACCAAAGTCTCTTTTTCAATCATCACATTAGACTAGTTATTCTCTCTTACCGGATGTATATAACTATGTGTTTTTTTTGTGTGGGTATAATGTGATGAGAAATATAGACACACAATATATGGGCAAAATATAGTGAATTATCCATTTTGTTTGTGATTGTACCATATAACCACGATGAAGTATAAATTTTTTATCATCCACTTATGTGTGTGCAAACGGTTTCCAATGGTTAATAGTTTGGTATCTTCTAAAACACGTGAAGTGAGAGATGTTTCTTTTCTTTTAAAAAGAAAACAGTTAGACTTTGTTCTTAAGAAGAAAAGAACAACGGCTCTAATAAGGATGTTGAAAGATTTGAATTCTACACATAAACAGAGGGGGAAAATGCTAACATATGTGTCTCATCTCATGCATGCAAAGTGAATGTCAATCATTGATTATCGTTACTTATACAATAGGTTTCACAATAGATCCCACATCAATTCCAAAATCAAATACAAATACGACACGACATGTGGAAACAAAATTGTAACACGTAACATAAAATATATATATATCTATGACCATGTAGAAATTGTAACACATGAGTGACCATCAAGCAACCATGTGAATGGTCTTAACCACACATTAATATGGGAGGCAGGCACATCATCATCATCATGAAATATATGGGCGCAGGCATTAAAACGGCTCCATAAGCAGTAATCGTAGGCAACATGTAGGCAAGTTGCATTCTAGGAAACTATCAAAAATGAAAATGAATACGTTTCTGATAAAGAAACACGAGGACGAACAGAAAAATGGGGCAGAGGTCTGAGGTCAGGGCAAAATGGGAAAGTAATAAAGCTGGAGCAATTAAGTGGGGAGGTGGGCGATGGGCTTGGGCCTGGACCAGCCGACGTGTTCCGTTACGAATCGCTTTCGGACCCATCATTGCAAAATATTTCAATGGCATTGACCAAACCAACCAGTTGACGACGTTTTTAATTTTTAAAAAATCCCATTGTTTATTAATAAAATAAAATAAATATAATAGCTTTTGCATGCGCCAGTGTGCTAGCCTTGTAACGGCGTGATTAGCTGTCGTTTTGCTATATATATCCCCTCCTCTGCCTCACTCTCCTTTATTCAACGTTAGATCAGTTTTTCAAGTTTCAACACCTTTATTTTCCCTCTCTCTCTCTCTCTCCTTTTTCCGAGTGAACATTTTAATGGTTGCGTGAATTTGAAGGCTGGTATAATAGAGTGTGTGTTTTCTTGGAACTGATTCGTTGATTTGATCTCATCACCATTTGTCGGAAATCTCTCTCGAAATGGGAAAGAAAGATCATCATCTGCAGCAGAAAGATCAGCAGTGCAAAGACGACGCAAGGGTTGAAGCTGTTCTTCAGCTTCTACGAAAACAAGCCCCACTTTCAGTCAAACAGGTTGAGCTTCCTCACCAACTTTCAGATCTCCATGTTTTGCTTCATGGGTTTTCAAAAGTTTGCATTTTGTTAACGGGTTTTTCCAGCCAATCATTTTTTTAATGGACTGTGTCTCTTTTTTTTTTTTTTTTGGGTTTTACAGGAGAAGTTTTGCAACACTGCTTGTGTTGAGAGGTTTCTGAAGGCAAAAGGAGACAGTGTTAAGAAGGCAGCCAAGCAACTGAGGGCCTGTCTTTCTTGGAGACAAAGCATTGGCACTGGTAGTTTTCTTCTTCTTTCTCATTTTTCTCTGCTGGTGTTACTTATTCTCTTTTTTAGTGCATCTTGGTTTCTCTTTTTGTTTTGTGTTTAAGCGTAGAATCTTGCTTTTTCCACGCTTTGAATTAAGCGTTAAAGTGTTTTAACCCAACCACTAATGATGAAAAAGTGAAATCTCTCTCTCTCTCTCTCTCTCTCTCTCTCTCTTCTTTTGATTACTTATTTTAATGTTGTTGTTTTGAAAACACAGAGAACTTGATAGCAGATGAGTTCTCAGCTGAACTTGCAGAAGGGGTTGCCTACGTGTCCGGGCATGATGAAGAATCCAGACCCGTTCTGGTAAAATTTAATAATTAAAATAAATTCAATCTCTATCTCCTTTCTGTTTTGTTTTGTTTTCCTCTGTGTTTTTGTTTGTTTATTAAACAACCCACATTTCTCCTTAACTGTTTGTACAGATTTTCCGGATGAAGCAGGACTACCAGAAGTTCCATTCGCAAAAACTGTGAGTAGCAAACAAAACCCAGAAACTGCTCAAACAGAATTTGTCCATCTTCTTCTTCTTGTTTTTGCTTTTGTTTTCCCTGAATATAATTTTTGTACATTTAAGGTTCACTCGCTTATTGGTTTTCACGCTGGAGGTGGCCATTGAGAGCATGCCGAAAAATGTTGAGCAGTTCGTTCTCCTTTTCGACGCAAGTAAGCCTCCCAATCTTACCCTTAGCATACCAAAATCAATAAGGGTAATTTAGTAATTCACCACCATTGTACTTCAAAACTGCACACTTCACTAGCAAGCTAGCCTGGTTAATGAGAAACAAGGCACACAGTTATGTCGGAGGAAGCGGCACTGTGGTCTTCTGGGACTGAGATATCATCAGAAATTGTCCGGAGTGCCCCTCAGGTGTCGCGGTCAAACCCTCAAAAGTTGTCCAGAAATGCAGGGGCATTATGGGGAATCGGAGTGTCAATTTTTATACCCCGCCCCCCCCCTCCCCTCCTAGAATTGGTCAAATTCCCAAAACTGCTCCTTCCTTAAATATATTGATCCTGCCAGGATCCTACTTTTTCTGCTTTGCCAGAGACCCTTAAAACACTTTTTATCCCTTCCAATTAACAATTATAATTCAAAATTATGCATGTAATTAACACTAATAATATTGTTTAATTTTGATTATTTATTAAAAGTGGCGGTGGATTTTGCAGGCTTTTTCAGGTCAGCTTCGGCTTTTATGAACTTGTTGCTGGCAGCACTGAAAATTGTGGCAGAGTACTACCCAGGACGGCTGTTCAAGGCCTTTGTAATTGACCCTCCCACTATGTTCTCTTATCTCTGGAAGGTAAAAATGTTCATCAAAATTCAAAACTAATGAGTTAATATTCAGTTGGTTGGTGTAAAAAAAGTCCAATGTTACTGTTGAGCTTGCTGGGTTTGTGTTTGTGTGTGTTTTTTTACTGTTTTTGTTTGGACTACTTGTGCATAATGTATGCTACTTTTGGGTACAAACCCCACCTATAACCTTATCCTTTTAAGGCTTAGGTCACATCCGATTGGGTTGCAGTGTTCAAAAACAAGTCAATGACAACCCTATTCCCACTTCTTTTTGGTGGGGGATGCTGATCATCATCATCATCAACTCTTGATTATTACTGCTTTTGCATGGGTTCAAATTATGCCACAATTATTGCTAGGGTTTGCTTTCAGAGAATACAATCCAAGTAACGGTAAAAATCTAACACTGTTGCTATGAAAAAGGTCTTGGACTTTAGATAAAACACTATCAACACAATATATGACACAAGTGGTTTCAAGGGAGGATCCCCGTTTGTGTGTCGGTTACAACAGTCGGGCTATCATGATGTAGATTTAACTACCCGAATGTCATGCCAAATAAAAAACCCGCCCGGAAGTTTTTCGTATACTTTAATTTCTCTTAGTCATTCCAACATTTTACCATGGATGTTAACATTGTTTTGTTTTTGGTGTAAGCAAAATTGTTAGTGAAGTTCTAGTACTCAATTACTACTTGCTAGTTATTGATCATTGTGTGACCACAAGGTAAACAATTTAATAAGTCAAATGTGTTGAGTGTGACGTGGATGTGTTTTATTGGTTTGTAGGGCGTACGACCCTTTGTGGAGCTTTCTACGGCTACGATGGTGGTGTCATCACTAGACTTTGAGGAGTCGTTGGATTTCAACGACTTCTCAAACTACCCGCGAGCCTCGTCCCTACGATTCGACCCCGCGTCAATCAAATCAACGGCCAAGATCGGCTCCTGCTCGTCCTCGCGTTTCTCCTTCACTGTTTCTCACCACCAGTTCGACTCTCTCAAACCTTGGTACCTCAGCCTTACCGACACGTCGGCATCCAAAGTAGGGCCCACCAGTCACTCCCCTCTGGGACCCGCACTTATCTCTCCGCTAAACGCTCGGTCGTTCTCCTTTGCATCCCCAGCCGCGAGAACGCCACATGGAACCATCCACGGCTACGGCAACTCGGCGGCCACGAGGAAGAGCTTGTTCCCGTCGACCCCACTGCCCCAACGGTGCACCAGCAGCGAGGCAAGCAGAACCCCTCGCCACCCAAGGACCCCACGCCCGTCGTTCCTCCAGTCACCGGCCATGTTCTTCCGCAGCAGCAATAGCAAGGAGTGCCACGTGAGCAAGACGGAGAAGTCTCGGGAGTCGTTCGTCCCGTTTTTGAAGTTCTACAGGAGGCCGTACGACGAGATGATTTACAGGTCAAAGATGCGGCCCCCACTGGGCGGGCTCATCTCCATCGTCTCACCCCACCTCAGACGCCGCCACGTGTCAGTGTCGCAACGGTTCTAAACTCAAAAACCCTCTCCTCCTCCTCCTCCTCTTCCTCCTCCAGCAGCAGCAGAAAAGCGAAGTACATAGGTTGCTATTAAATTAACAAAATGAGTCCTTGACTTGAGTACTAATAATTGATTAATTATTTTTGCAAAGTCCAACTCTCCTCGTGCATTAATTAATTATCCAAGACCAAGAAATTAAGAAGAAATTTTGTGTTTAGAGAGAGACGACGTACTAGGCAAGGTGTGAGAGATTGTGCAGCATTGTCTAATTTTGAGGCTCGGGAACAAGATACCGTGGTCGAGACGGCGAACAATATATTTGCATTGGAACTCATATGCTGTAAAACAAGAAGAAAAAAAAAAGAAATCTTTGTTTCATTTCAATTCAAACTTTGATATATATAAATATATATTTCTTTTTTTCTTTCGTATTGTGGAATCTTTGCGACGGAACCACATGGGTTGAATTTTTGTTCATAATAAAATGGACCCGAGTTTGAACTTTGAAAGCTTGCATATTTTGTAATCTTCTTTTCGTAGGTATCGGTTTGGTTTGGTTTCCGTTTTCAATTTTTATTTTAAGAAGTGGTAGGAATATGTGTCGGAGTTTGTGGTTTAAGAAGTCAAAATGTAGCTACGTGCCAACGTTCTTTTTTATTTTTATTCAAGCAAAGTCGTACCCTTTCTGATCACATATTTGTATGTACGTGTGGGTGAGGCTTTGGGAAGTGAAGTTTTCGTAAATATTTATACATTTTTTGTATGGACATGTTTGGGTTGGGGCTGCGGCTTTGTCGTGGATCCATTGTCCTCAGGGGGCGCCAAGGTTCGGTTCCTCAGGAGGTGATGTTAGAGACTCAAAGTTATCTGTTTGTAGCTTATGGCTTTTTCAGTGCTGAGATTTTCTGGCTGATTCACTGCTAACTAGAGAAACCCAATTCGTGAAAATATATATAAATTAGAGGGTTTTGTTTTGTTGATTTATATTTTAATTGTTTAATAGCAGTTGACAAGTGGCAATCATTATTATATATTTTTGAAGTCTCCAAGGGATATGTCAAATACCAAACAACAAATTTAAATTTGATGGTTGATGTGGCAATTTGACATTTACACAGTTTTACACTCCACCCGATATGTCAAATAAATAATTAATGTAACTGTCAAATCATTTAAGATAAAGAATAAAAAAATAATAAATGAAAATAACAACCAGCTGTCTTTAAAAAATAATAAAATATTCATTTGACATCTTGCTTTTGGGATGTCAAAAATAACAGCTGAACCTTCAGCCTTCATTCTACATCAGTTTTGACAATTCGGTTAGAGTGAGGTGATATGTTATTTCTAGCTGTTAAATGTCTATGTGGCACTTTTGACATATCGGTTGGAGATGCTCTAATGCAGACAAATTGGTACTGCTAGTGTTGATGTTTTGGAGCTTATTCTGTGCAGTTTTCTGAGTTTGAAAATGTATCATTTTCGTTTGTTTTTGGGAGTGCTTTGAATGGACGTGACAGAGTCGTCATATGCATTTTGTAACATTGAACTTTCTTCATCAGTACATGATGCCTAATTTAGCAAATTGGTACAAATAAAATATAAGGGCTGATTTATTGGGCCAATCTGAGTGCCACACCGACCTGATTTAAAGCCCAATGTTTAAATTTTATGGACCAACCAAAGTTGTCAAACAAGTTCTTGTATGTTGTATTAATTCTAAAATTTTATAATTATGTAGTTACAGCGGTATCAAGTTTGAACCCTATGACACCTTGATAATGTGTCTGTGTGAAACCCCTCATCCTCTTATAATTTAGACTATGACTTGTATTAAAAATAAAATAAAATTAGAGTTCTATTTTGCTCACGCTTCTATATTATGTTGTGTTTATTAATCTACGACGAACAAAACAAGAAAAAGCATGGAACCAAAGAGTATGCCCAACTGATTTTATTGGAGGGTTTACAAGGTGTAGGGTGGGACTTTAACTATCTGTTTCTTACAATATGCATTTTTTTGCCTCTCCGTGTGTAGTTTGCACATAAGGAATTTGTTAGCTTGACTTAGCATTGGCGTGTTTTCTTGCAGGTACTCCCTCTCATTGGTGACAATCGAAGATGGTGTCCGACTTCTCAACATTGATTACGAGATTACTTGTTGGAGGACCTGAAATTTCATGCTCCAACAATTCCCTAAAAATTTAAGCTTTTAGAGTAAAACAGTTGTATGACCATTGACACATCCTTTTTGGTTCTTTTTTAAGAGTTTTTTCCTTTCCAATCAGGATTTGGCTAAGAGAATAATAACATGTCTTGTTGTTTGTTTGCGTATGATCAAAACTTGATTATGTTAGCATGATGGATATTTGAACGTTGGTAAACTACGCTATTTTGCAGATCAAAGAAAATGCATGATGCCATAGATTGGCCCAAGAACTTTGACATTATTAATGGAATTGCTAGGGGGCTCCAAAAGGAGCAATTCCATTCCAACTTTATCCAACACTTTGACCAAGCAGTCCACTTCTAAGTCCTCCCATCTTCGTTCGTCCATCTGCAAGAAAGAATTAATGACATGAAGAAATACAACTACATCTGTATACAATATATCAATTAAACAATTTATTTTATTATAAAAAAAAAACCATAAATTTCAAAATAATAGAAAGAGGATAAACCTGGGAAAACAAGCATATGGTAATCCTTTATAACAAGGCAAAAGCGATGCTCAATCGCTAAACATGAGAACAGAAAACACAGCACAATCTTAACTAGCTCTTCCATCTCTTCACAATGTTAGAAGAGGCCGAAGATCGAATCTCCCGCCTCTATTAATAAACAAAAAAACTATAATTAGTATAGAGTGCTTGTGTTGTGCCAGTAGAAATTATACTTCAACTTTCTGATTTGGCCACTGTGATTGTCATTCTTGAAGGTAGATGTCCCCTGTCTGAATGAATGGTTAATATAGTTCTGGCTCATCATCTTTCTTAGATGTTTTTCATCACTTTTTGTGATACTTATTATTTTATAGATGCCTAAATATATAGCAATAGAAACTTCATTTTGATGCCTTAATAGTGACTGGTTGAAGGGCTTGCGGGGTGTTAAGCTGGCACACTTTTGTTGTTGCAGTGGAGATAGGGGACAAGTTGAAATTGAAGTTGCCTTCTGTATAGAGCACTCAACTGTAGTATACTCGTAGGATATCTCAGATTTTGAAGAATTGAAATGAAGCTCTCTGTTGAGATTGTTCTGTTTCCCAATCTGTGGTTTACTATCAAATGCTTCTTATTGTGCCAAAACTAGCATCACTGAACTTGTTTACCACCTAGCAGAGGCTGCCTTAATTCTTTTTAAAATTTAATAAGCATAAACCGTGCGAAAAATTGCGTTTCTATAGTTGGTCTTACATTCCTTAACCTTATTTATAAAATCAATGTAACATATTATTTCATTTGTCTACTGATTGTGGCTGTTGTTAAGCTGGTGCAACCAACATTCCTGAACCTCAAAGAAATTTATTAGCTAGGAAAACCTTTGGTGGGAAGGGAAAGTTAGGATAGATATAGAGGCAAAGGCAAGGCTGAAGAACAATCGCGAGCACATGTGATATTACAGAAAATGTAGCGAAGGAATTTAGAACGGCCATTTTCCCAATTAACCAAACATCTTATAATGAAATCAAGATAGGAACTTATAACAAGCCCTCATTAGAGTAACAATGTCCAAAAACACAAGATGAACACCACACCACACTCAACACACACAATTGCTCATTAGCTTTGTAAATATAAAAAAAGATGAGATATTACTTAGTACAATCAAATAGTTCTTCATTCCTCGTCGCTCTAATCATTGAATGCATCGTTCAAATCATTGAGCATTTCATCCCAATTCTCCTCCACATGCTCTTGAAATGAGTATCCATCATCCCACACAAGATTAGTAGGCAAATCACGAAAAGGATTTTCAGAACCCTCGCACATAAATTTACTAATATGAGACGCAAGCTTTGATATTTCATCGTCGTTCTCATCGAAACCAAAACAATCTCTGGCATCCAACATCACCAGATCTTTGCATCCACGCAGCAACGTGACAAGACTATCATGATTAACTTTTGCACCCTTCAAATTTAAATACGTGATATTAGGCACCAACTTCACAATTGACAACGCATGATGTTCATCAACATAGCCTTTTGACAAATCTAAACCATAAAAATTCTTGCAATGTGTTTGTATAATTGCAAGTATTGTTGCCAAATTTGACCATGAACCCAATGATAACACCTCCAAATTTTTCCACTTGCCAATCAGCTCTAGGTTCGTGTTATCGCTGTTCATCAGTAACTTTAGTGGTAAACTCAAAGTCACAAGGCCAGGACACCTGCACACATTCCATTTGCACAACAAAATGCTACATTTACATTTACAAGGAAAATTAAACTACACTTTGATTGGAATTTTGAAAATTAACTTAAATGAAAAACTTACACATTTGCAGCAAATTCAAAGGCTTCTACTGTGCAGCATTTGGGAAGCTTGAGCACAGTAGCATTTCCGCTGCTCCGATTGATCACAAACTTTAGAAAAGCAGTGACAGAGCAACGATCCCCATCAATTTGATACTCACTCGCAAATCTGTCCATAAGATTTTGAAAATTCGGACATTCAGACACATCCCAAGGCCAGACTTCAATACATTCGTTGTCCGGGAAAATGAGAGATTGCCAGCATGAAGGATTGAGGGTCACCTTGTACCATGACTTGCACACAAAAGGGACATCCAAAAGCAGTGACTCCATTCCAACTTTCTCAAACACTTTGACCAAGCAGTCCATTTCTAAGTCCTCCCATCTTCGTTCATCCATCTGCAACAACGATTTAATATAACTATATATGTATACAATAAATTAATTAAACACCAAATTAATAGAAAAAAAAAACCATAAATTTCAAAAGAATACAAAGAAACCTGGGAAAACAATCTTATGGTAATCCTTTTCCTATATAATAAGAACAAACAAGAGAATTAATTGATGGAGTGTTGGATAATTGTTCACTCAACAAGCACTTTCTGCATTCCAACAACAAAAAGTAGGAAACTAGTTACTAGCCCAGCAATGATATAGAGGCAACTACTTCACGAGGAAGCAATTCTAGTATTTCCTTTTGGAAAAGCAAGTAGGGCCTTTTTTTTTCCGTCAAAAGCAGGAGACTCTTTGGCACCATCTGCTAAGCTAAAGCTAAGAAGGAGTTACCAAAACAAGCAAGGCCATAATTGTCCTTTCACCAAAGAAATCATCCTAATTTAATCGAATTCAGATTTGAGCCAGTTAAAAAAAAGGTAGGAAACTAGTCCAGCAATAATAGAGGCAACATAGTATAGTATTCGGAATTTGCACTCGCAGCTCAAACTAGTCCAAACTAGGCCTAAAGCTAAGAAGGAATTACCAAAGCAAGCAAGGCCATAATTGTCCTATCACCAAACAGCTCAAACTTCTAGAGGACTAAAAGAATAATGCCCCTAAATTGTCAGGCATTTTTTGTGGTGTTTGAGCCATATCTACTTTCTATTAGACTTCACAACAAAATTAATTATTTTTCAGTGGAGAAAACTTAACGAAGAAGTTCAAGTAATTAAAATTTATAATTATTTCAACATTACAATTTCCACAATATCAATTGAACAAAATAACTAAAAGAA
The DNA here is from genome assembly GCF_002207925.1 of Prunus avium. The sequence goes on along the minus strand of NW_018921613.1, from coordinate 71,793 downwards.
GGGAAATAATTTAAATAAAAGATAGGAACAATTACAAGTCCTCATGAAAATAACAATCAAATAGTTCTTCATTCCTCATCAGCTTCAAATTCATTGAACATGCCAACATCGAAGGGGATTGAACCTATTTTACAAACCAAATCATCCGTAGAATACCACCCACAAAGAAATTCCGGAAAAACAGAACCCCCACACGTAAATTTACTGATATGAGATGCAAAGTTTAATATTTCATCATCGTTCTCATCAAAACCAATACAATCCCTGACGTCCAACACCACAAGATCTTTGCAGCCGTGCAGCAATGTGACAAGGCTATGCCGACTAATGTTTGCACCTTTCAAGTTTAAGTACTTGATATCAGGCACCAACTTGACAATTGCCTATGCCTCACGTTCACGAATTAAGGTCATGGACAAATCTAAACCGTAAAAATTCTTGCGGTGTGTTTTTATAAGGGCAAGTATTATCACCAAATTTGGGCTTGAACCCAATGACACCACCTCCAAATTTTTCCAGTTGCCAATCAGCTCTGGGTTCGTGTGTTCACTCTCCAATAATCTTAGGGGTAAACCCGAAGTCACAAGGCCAGGACACCTGCACACATTACACAATAAAATGCTACTTTTACAGGAAAAATTAAAATATACTTGACTTGGGCAGTTAGCCAGAGCAGTGAGCAACCCACCCTTGCATCAAGTTAAAAGGAAACTTACACATTTGCAGCAAATTCAAAGGTCTCTACTGTGCAGCATTTGGGAAGCTTAAGCAGAACAGCAGTTCCGGTGCTCCGATTGATCACAAACTTTAAAAAAGTAGTGACAGAGAAACGATCCCCATCAATTTGAAACTCACTCGCAAATCTGTCCATAAGATTTTGAAAATTAGGACATTCAAAATCATCCCAAGGCCAAACCTCAGTACGTTCGTTGTCTGGAAATATGAGACATTGCCAGCATGAAGGATTGAGGGTCGCTTTGTACCATGACTTGCACACAAAAGGGACATCCAAAAGCACCGACTCCATTCCAACTTTCTCGAACACTTCACCAAGCAGTCTATTTCTAAGTCCTGCCATCTTGGGTCGTCCATTGCGGCTAGGCGGTTGCTAGGCGGCTAGGCGGCTAGGTAGTAGCTAGGCGGTCGCTAGGTGGCTAAGCGGGTTGGGTCTTTTTTCGGTGCCGAACCCAGAGGACGAAGCAGTGACTGCGAGTGCAAATTCCGTCATCTGCGAGAGAAAGCTTCGTGTTAAAGAGTATAGCCGTTCGGCTATACTTTTAAAATATTCAAATGTATTTAGAAAGTATGATACGTTTGGAATATTTGAATGTTTACGAAGAGTATAGCCACGCGACTATACTATTTAAATATACAATTTTTGTCATATCATTTTTGGGTTATGGGCTAAAATACCAAAAACATGAGAAGAAAGCTCCAACTGCTCATCATATCTCATTGAAAAATCAACAAATTATTGTCCAACAACTTCTTAAATTACCGTGACAAGAAGTTGAACTAGGTATGCACAATGCTGGAGGATGGTGATAGCTCCCTTTAGAAGGTATAAGGTAGTTCTTTGTTAATAAGTTATAAAAATATGGAATGCAAAGTTTTTCACCATATAAAATCAGATTCACCTCGATACAGTCATATCGATGGATAATGCCAAATATACCTGTTAACAATATCAAATTCTCGAAAATTTCTTTCAGTCAGAACTTTTGACGCTTTCAGCTAGTGAGTTTTGATGAGAGCAACTCTGATTAAGGACAATACCACAAGAAAATGCTTAAATGGGATGTATTTCTTGAGAAAAAGTTGCGGCAAAAAAGAGTACAGAAATAATTAAAAAGAAAGAAAATTGACTACATACCATAAAGAAAACTAATTCCTCATTTGCAAGAGCTGCTGTGAATTCATTCTTTTCCAGTTTCTCTTTGATGAAATGTTGTAACTGCATAAGGAAAATTGGCCCAGGCGGTCGTGATTGTACATAATGGTGCAGTCCTCAACAATATAACATATGCATTCATGGTAAGAAAACCTGCTAAATGAGATTATTTAGGGTAATAAAAGCATCTGTCATGTAATTCTCAGTGTTTTACAACTAATAATTTTGGAGGTAGGAAGAGACAATCCGTTATATGTTTAAGTTTTGCAAAGATTTGTGGCTCAACATTTTCAAGATTGAGGTGATATAGTTACACGTGCCTTCAGAGTTCTTGAAAATTAGAAAACCAACCACCAAAATTTGGAAACTATTCTATAAAAGTAAAGAGATATGCAAATGTAAACAACAGCAGACTTAATGGCAGAAAACTATAAAGATGTATCACAGGAGTGGCCTCAGTGTCTTCCTAAGAACATTGAAGAAATATTTTCCTTTCCCAACAACGGTTACAGACCAATTAACAAAGGACTTTTGACACATACCTCATGCTGAGACCTTTTAAATTCTGCAAAGACTCTCTTGAACTGATGAAAATCTCGAGAGAAATAGGATCTGAAGTTAGGCCCAAGCGTCTTCAGTAGAGGGTCATCAGAAAGGTTGTTTATGAACTGCAAAACATCAGATTTGTTGAGTTAATGTGAGATTATATTTTGTAAAAAGCAAAATAGGTCAATTGTCGAAAAGACTTGATGCTGTCAGTGCTGACGGGATTTTAATTCCCGCGACAGTTCACAGATGGTCAGAATATTATATTGACTATATATCAACCTATCTGAAGTTGTGAACTACTACTACGAGTGTGGGATATCCAATATTACCTTCAAGAATGTGCATCTTGTTAATTGTCTTTGAACCCTTATAGTCCTCATCGATTTACTTATTTTTTTCAAAAATAAACTAGCAAATATTAGTGAATCAGCAAAACTTGTGAATTTAGCAAATAAAGAATCTGAAGCCAGTTTCAAGCAGAAAAGAACTTACTTGTGTAATTGATGTAGGACCTAAATTTATTAGTTTCCTAATATATTTGTTAGTTTCCTAGATTCTTTACTTTTCCAAATTCTAGTAGGATTTCTACTTTTCCAGATTTCCAGATTTCTAGTTTTAAGTTTCCTATTTTATTTGGGTTAGGATTTCTGTTTAAGCAAGGGATTTTTATCCTATTATGTCTAGGTTTTAGTTTGCTATGTGATTTTGGATATTGAGTAAACCTTCTCTTAAAACTGTGATTTTTGTCCCTCCTTCTCAGTTATCTGATTTCGGTCCTTTCTTTCGTCCCTTGCGGTACCTATGAAGAGCCTGCTCAAGCTGCTGAATTTGAATCCATTGTTCTGTAACAATGTCAGCCATCTGAAAGCAAAGAGCAAGAAGCCAATGGCAAAATGAACACCACACTAACAACACCACACACTCATAGCCATAGACCATAGATGGATTGAGTACATCAGTTCATGACCTTCTGAGCCTGAGAGGCAACCGTTTCAAGTCTATCCTCAGCATCTTGTGCTTTAGACTCTAAAACATGAAGATCGAAGTTGTACTTTCTTGATGCAGCCCACAGAAGCCGTACCTAAAAAGCATTGCAAAGCCTATTTCTCAAATCCAACAAACTCTTTCTGCTAATTTTTCATTGAACTGAAAATTGCAAAAAATAAATTGAAAAAGATATGAACCCTTTCTTCTAGAGCATTAAGCCTCTCATCAGTAGCCAATGAGTCTCTCTGTGACATCCAAATGCAACCAAATATTATATATTTGCTTTCAATTTAGCACATACTTGAAAGCTGAAGACTTGAAGCTGAAACGGGAAACAAACCATAAGAGTGAACAAAACAGACTGCAAATGATGGATCTTCAGCAAATGATGAATCTGGGTTTAACAGAAGTATGGAACTCAAGGAATGTGAGATGTTGTGCATGAAGAACTGCTCCTGCACAGCTTTTGCAAACTTGGATACCAGGATGGAGGAAGTGGGTGCCTGCTGTGGTTTAGTGAGCTGATTGACGTAAGAAATTTCACTGAAAATGGGCAAGATATTTATTTTAGAATGGCAGCATCAGAACTAGGTATGGAGTCATTTTTAATCTCAAAAGTCAGTGTGTTAATGCAAATTTTAAAGAAAACAAGAGAAAAACAGAAACATCTTTGGATATGGAACAGTCAATTGGGAGTTATCCATCTCTTCATGATCATGTACAAAAAGTAAAGCCAAAACATATCAAATCCGAAGGTTGTTACTTTATAATTTTGGATTTGGACACAATTATCAAACTCTTCTTTCAAAATTCGTCTGTTATGATCAATGGATGATAGACATTACAGAACTTTGTTTTTCTTTATCAATATCTAACTTCTCACTTTTTTTGCTTTCAAATATATTTCCTGCCTAGATCATGAAGACTATACAACAATCAGTGCTAAACCTGCTAAAACCCAATTTCCGTCCCGGGGGGTTAGGCCACTTGGGTTATATTTTATAGTCTCAATGAATGTGAAGAAAGTAAGAATCATAGGAGGCAGTATTGTGTCATCTCCTGGGCTCCTCCTGGTTGTAGCTCTGTGTTTCTAATGTTTGGAAGAAACAGCACCAAATAGATGGTAAGTTGTTTTCTAGTCTTCTACCCCTTCAGTTTCCAATAGGATATAGAGAGCAACTTGGTTATTTGAAAATTTAACTACAATGGCCTATTGCTATATAGATGACATGATGTTAGAATTGAAAAAAATGAAATGTGTGTCAAATTATAGGATAGCATCTCCCAATTGGAGACGCTCTTATTGGTACTTCTCTTGGGCATTTGTCTATTAAAGTCAAATGTGGGGTTCATCACTTCTACTCTCTTTTTTTTCCCCATTTGTCAACTCACTTAAGTATTAATTTGTCAATATGAATTCTACTCCAAGCTACAGTGAAAGGGGATCCCTTATGAGAAATTCATCCTGTTTATCTGTCCTTGAAACTTTAGTAATTTGTCTCCCCACTATTCAACTTTAGTATTGAAAGCTTACTAATTGTCTTCCCAGCTACTCAACTTAACTATATACTGTAGGGTTTCTACTTTCTAATCAAGTATTGCCAATGCTGCTAATTGTGAGATTTTTTTAAGGTGAGAGACAGTTACAGACAAAGCTTTACCAAATTAATACAAATATCTTCTAATTAGAGTCAGACTCTCCATACATAGTGCAGACTAAAAGAAACACACCCCTCACTGGTTCAGCAGGTGTACTCAAGGTGAGCAGCCCTGGAATTCTTGTCCTTGTTGACCATAAGAACACTACAGTTTGGTCTTCCAACACATCAAGTTCTGCATAGAATCCAGTGGCACAGCTTTTGGATTCCGAATCTTGTTGTGATAGATGGCAAGAGTCATAATGACCCTGATAATATTTTATGGCAGAGTTTTGATTACCCAGGTGACACATTAATACCAGGTATGACGCTTGTTAGGAACAAAATCACAGGTTTTCATTGGCATCTTACACCCTGGAAAAGCCCCCAGGATCCTTCTCAAGGACATTATGCATATCAACTTGGATACCATGAATTAATTCTGAGGGAGAGTTCTGTTATAAAATATCGGACTGCACCATGGAATGGAATCCAATTTAGTGGGATGCATAATATAAATCCAACATGATTTTGTGTTGGATAATGATGATGAAGTATATTATGGTTATAAGCTTCTCAACAGCGCAACTCTTTTCAGGCTGGCGCTGACTCAAGATGGATTTGGGCTGAGCGACATCGGGAGTGATGGAAACCAAGGTTGGGTTGTTTATCTAATAGCACCGACTGATATCTGTGACAAATATGGAATATGTGGTCCAAATGGTGCATGTAGTATTGACAAGTCCCCAGTATGTAGCTGCTTGAAAGGATTTATAC
>NW_018921613.1:8708-55290 GCF_002207925.1 Prunus avium | reverse complement strand
AATTGAACTTGGGAACTTATTTGCTTGAGTTACTTATTTCTTTCTTCCTTGTTTTATGTTCTTTGTTTTTGTTTCTATTTTGTGTAGGGAAACTAAATTGGATCATTCAATCACCAATCCCTGTGGAATCGACCTCGCACTTACATATGCTATACTACCAACGGTTCGTGCACTTGCGAGTATCACAAGTTGAGGAGGCAGCTTAATCCATTTTGGTGGAGCTAAATCTACGCAACATACATACCCTGTTCTAATTGAATAACGACTTTGCTGAATAAGAGGTGATCTCAGTTTTTTAATCCGCTTTTGTTCCCTTTTTTATCTTCTTCAAATTATCGTATATGCGATTAAATAAAGAGGTATGTAGTGCACCAGTGATTTTAAAAAAATTTAAATTAATTAATATGCTGGGTGTATTGGTGTAGATAATTGAATTGTTGTAGAGTTTTTGTTTGTGTTTAGTATACTATTAGTGGATAGATTCCTATTGAGATAGATAGATAGTCTTTTAATTTTGAGTGGATTAAGAATAATAGATTGCTCAGTAAATTGGGATTAATTTACTGATTGCTTAGTATGTGATTTAATGGATTTACTCATTTATTTTCTTTTGTTATGGGTGATGTTTCAGCAAGAAGAAGCTTATTTGCGGAGAGGAAATGGTCAACTACTTACACTCGATGTTGCTTAGTATCTTTTGCTTTCTATGGAGATGAAGTCGCTTAGGTCTGGAGATTTGAAAGTTAGAGCATCTATTGAAATTGCTTGGTCTTTTTGTTTTGCTCTTTTGACATTAGGTGCATCAGTTCATCAATCAAATGTTATGATTTTGTATTTGAAATTTCTATTGATTAATCCAATCACATGGAGTTTAATCCCTTCATTAATCGCGTTCTTGTTATCTATTTTATTCTTTTATACCGAGTTAGATGGCATTCGTTTTGTAAATTTTGAGTTTCAACAGGTAACAGGTATTGAATGAATGATTCAATCAACATCAGTTTTATTATTGCCAAAAAAAAAAAAAAAAACCCCCCAATCACGGCATGCAGAATAAGCCTTAATTGCTAATTGATAGTCTTAATTTACAACGATTAGTGCATGTCGTAATTGCTTGCACTGAATTACGGCTCACTACGCAAGCCGTTTAAAGTAATTATAACGACGTTATATGCATACCGTAAACCTTATTACGGTGTGTTTTTCATGGGATTATTTGTGACTGGAAAACATGTCGTTATTGAGGAAGATTATTTACGATGCGGGCTTTTACTGCTTGCAGCTTTGCATCGTGAATGATACTTTACGGCGTACTTTGTGTGTCGTAATGATGTGTTCTGGTGTAGTGAATGCATAAAGATTAATCAAGTTTCATGCGAAGTTGGCAGAGGGGAGGAATTGTCATCGTTGTTGTTGGTGTGGTGAGGTGAACATGTCGTTTGGGAGAGAGCCAAAAGAGAAGAGAATAAAGCGGGAAACATGGAAAGGAATGGAATTAGATGAATTAAGAGTCTCATGATCTCTTCTTCTATGGAACTGACTTGTGCTTCCCAATCCCAATCTCAAGCTCAAATTTGCAGCAAAAAATTTTCAATTTCGAGTTTCAGACTTTCAGAAAATCGTAGTGTTTGAAAAGTCGGCCTAGGCAGCTAGGTGGGTTGGGTCATTTTTCGGTGCCAAACCTAGAGGACGAAGTAGCCGAAACTGAAAGAAAACAAATCGAAGCTTGAGTTGATTGAGAAGCGAAATGGCTGTGACTGCAAGTGCAAGCTTCGATTTCGTGTTGAATATATTGGAAGCGTATAGCCGCGCGGCTATACTTTTAGAATATTCGAATATACTAGTAATTAAATAGAGTAGCCGAACGGCTATACACGAGTATAGCCTCTTTAACTATACAATTTTGTCATATCAGTTAAGGGTTTAGTGCTAAAATACCACCTTAGCCCATTGGGCTACAATTTTTTCTTCAATTATTTTATTTATACATGTGGATGAGGGTGAGGGTGAGGGTGAGCTAGCCATCATAAGGGAATCTGCATGGTTCAATTCCCCAAGTTTTCTCCGCGTAGTCTTGGATTCTTCTGTTGCTGCTAAATATCCCCGACCCGGCTATGCTAAGGATGCTCATCTGAGTCCACACTTATTTGGATCCGCAAATGCTTTATCAGCAGTAGCCTATAGTCATATAGATTCAAATCCCATGCAACCATAGTAAGTTATACAACGCCAAACTCAAACTGCATATATATGCTTTGGGTTGGGACAACCAAGTAAACAAAAATAATTGCCTGAGCGTCTAAATAGCTCTCAAAATCAGAACCAAGCAAATAGAAGTCTTTACCACCGTCCACAGTATCACATAGAGATTGAAAATAGTCTTTAAAGCCGAAATAGCCATCTCGAACCATCCTGCACATAGTAAATATCACAGCAGAATTAGAACCTGAGGAAACAGTTCACTCAAAACATCACACAATGGTCAAAAACGATACCAAACACATGCCCTCTAAAGAATCTGAAAATTCTAGACTGGTCACCTCAATCACTAACTGGCTAAGTGAGTATGATTGAAGTGACCATAATTGCGCACCTTATAACACGTGCACATTGCAGTGGCATTTTAGGAGATCCTTCCTCACGCAATTTGGGAACTTCAAGATTCTTTGCCCTAAACAAAAACTGGAGAAAGCAAATTCTAAGAGAATTATCACTGTTACACTACAAACAAGTATATACTATATACCAATCTAAAATCTTGAAATAGTCAATACACAGATTCCATCTTGCAGAAGTTACAGCAAAAGAAAATTTCAGTTGGTCCACAATACTTGACATCACAATCAGCTAAGCTGAATTCAACTACTTTAAGTTGGCTACATAAATCTCGCTCGGCCTTTCCATTCTCTAAGGAAGCTCATGTTGTGTTCAGTCACACTTCATCTATCTTTAGAGAAGGTCAAAGATCAATTCATATCACAGTGATTACACTAATTTTTTTATCCTGGCACGACCCAAGCTTTCGTGCCGTGCCCACTAATATTCGTGCTCGTGCCGTGCCGCGCCCCATTTAAATGGGCTGGGCTTGTGCCACGCTGGCCCGGCCCATCCCGTTTGACACCTCTATGCTTGACATCAACATCAACAAACAGATTGAAAATATACTAGATGAGTGGTTCGATGGGATAGTTCACTAGGGTCTTTGATTGAAGGAAATACAACGACAGATTTAGGGCCGTAAGAAAATCTAACAAAAACATGCATCAGATATCTTTCAAACTATTATACATTCATGTTTGTAATGGTTACAGTCGCTGTTGTAGGCATTGATCTATGCATCAAATCTCCTAACTTAGGCCAAAATGGTAACAGTTGCTATCAAATATACCTGTTAACAATATCAAATTCTCGAAAATTTCTTTCAGTCAGAACTTGTGACGCTTTCAGCTAGTGAGTTTTGATGAGAGCAACCCTGATTCAGGACAATACCACAAGAAAATGCTTAAATGGGACGTATTTCTTGAGAAAAAGTTGCGGCAGAAAAGAGTACATAAATAATTAAAAAGAAAGAAAATTGACTACATACCATAAAGAAAACTAATTCCTCATTTGCAAGAGCTGCTGTGAATTCATTCTTTTCCAGTTTCTCTTTGATGAAATGTTGTAACTGCATAAAGAAAATTGGCCTAGGCGGTCGTGATTGTACATAATGGTGCAGTCCTCAACAATATAGCATATGCATTCATGGTAAGAAAACCTGCTAAATGAGATTATTTAGGGTAATACAAGCATCTGTCATGTAATTCTCAGTGTTTTACAACTAATAATTTTGGAGGTAGGAAGAGACAATCCGTTACATGTTTAAGTTTTGCAAAGATTTGTGGCTCAACATTTTCAAGATTGAAGTGATATAGTTACACGTGCCTTCAGAGTTCTTGAAAATTAGAAAACCAACCACCAAAATTTGGAAACTATTCTATAAAAGTAAAGAGATATGCAAATGTAAACAACAGCAGACTTAGTGGCAGAAAACTATAAAGATGTATCATAGGAGTGGCCTCAGTGTCCTCCTAAGAACATTGAAGAAATATTTTCCTTTTCCAATAGCTGTTACAGACCAATTAACAAAGGACTTTCGACACATACCTCATGGTGAGACCTTTTAAATTCTGCAAAGACTCTCTTGAACTTATGAAAAGCTCGATAGAAATAGGATCTGAAGTTAGGCCCAAGCGTCTTCAGCAGAAGGTCATCGGAAAGGTTGTTTATGAACTGCAAAACATCAGATTTGTTGAGTTAATGTGAGATTATATTTTGTAAAAAGCAAAATTGGTCAATTGTCGAAAAGACTTGATGCTGTCAGTGCTGACGGGATTTAAATTCCCGCGACAGTTCACAGATGGTCAGAATATTATATTGACTATATATCAACCTATCTGAAGTTCTGAACTACTACTACGAGTGTGGGATATCCAATATTACCTTCAAGAATGTGCATGTTGTGAATTGTCTTTGAACCCTTCAAGAACGCGCGCTAGGCGGGCACTAGGCGGCTAGGCGGTGGCTAGGCGGATAGGGGGTCGCTAGGCGGTGGCTAGGCGGGCGCTAGGCGGTCGCTAGGCGGCTTTTTCCGGTGCCGAACCCGGAGGACGAAGCTGTGACGGCGAGAGCAAGTTCCGTCCTCTGCGAGTGCAAGCTTTGTGTTCGTCTCGAACATATTTGAAGAGTATAGCCGCTCGGCTATAACATTAAAATATTCGAATGTATTTAGAAAGTATAGCCGATCGGCTATACATTTAAATTTTAAAATATTCGTATGCACTTTAAGTATACAATTTTCTCATATTATTTTAGGGTTAAGGGCTAAAATACAAAAAACATGAGAAAAAAGCTCCAACTACACATCATATCTCAATGAAAAATCAACAAATTACTGTCCAACAACTTCTTAAATTACTGTGACAAGAAGATGAACTAGGTATGCACAATGCTGGAGGATGGTGATAGCTCCCTTTAGAAGGTATAAGGTAGTTCTTTGTTAATAAGTTTTAAAAATATGGAATGCAAAGTTTTTCACCATATAAAATCAGATTCACCTCGATACAGTCGTATCGATGGATAATGCCAAGTATATTAAGCAGCTGCCTTTTGTACTTGTGTATTCCCTTTGTGTGCACATCAAACATTGCATCTAAACTAACCTGCAGTTGAAAGTGATAAATTTCAGTGTAATCTACTAGACATACCTTCAAGACAAAAGAGAAAAGATGAACAGGATAGAAGTTCTAAGAACTTGCGACCAAACCTTCGTACACCACTCGTTGCTTCAATGTACTCAGCGAGCCTCATTTTGTTAACCTTCTTAACCTACAACATGAGCATATATACAACACATTTAAATAATAATAATACAAAAGAAGAGCCAAAAGCTTAATAAATTTTTGGTTCCTAAGCAGATATCAAGCCCAGAGACAGAGAGTACCATCATCCATTCTTGTTGAAGGTCAGGATCTGCTGCATATGCTCGCAAGCCAGTTGCAAGCAATGTCCCACGCTTTATTCCAACCCAAATGCTCTTCATCAACAAGCACTCTCATGACCTCCGCTATTTTTAAGAGATGGGTGAGTAGCACTGACCTGCAGATCACCCTAATTAAGACAAGGAAAAATGAGCCGAGGAAAAAAGGAAACACAGAAAAGCAAACCTGAATGACTAGCTATCAGAGGAAAGTAATAAATATAATGTCATTGTAGCTAAAACAAGCTGCCAGATTGGGAAATAACATGGTTTATTCCCTAGAAATCAACATATGATAAAACACATATTATTAAGACTTAGACCTTCTCTGGAAATTCATCAAAGTTACTGTGAGCCTCTTTAAATCTTCGAATTATGTCTTGTATGGATGTTGAGACAAAGACATATATTGTTGCTTCAACCGCAGTTCCTTCCCCTGTAATACAAAATATAGTGAAAAGGGAAACATACTAAATGAGAATATATATAAGTCATCCACATAGAAACCAGGTAACTGAGTTGATGACTTTTCTCCAAACTTCCAAGAGAGTACATTTTCTCAGAAACATGCAGATAAAACAAAAGAATAATAATGATGTTTAATGTTTACATGGGGTGGATAGAAACGCAGGGAAACAAGACGTGCGAAAGTAAGAAGGAAAGCTTGGTGTTGGTGAGAGATAAGACTTTGGGGGCATAGACACGAAGAAGACGTGCAAAAGTAAACAAGGAAGGAAAAACAAAGGGACAAGACGTTAAGTTTGACATTAGTTGGGTTAGGGTAATTATTATTATTAATTAAGAGTAAATTGGATTTTTGCTTGAATAATTATGTGTCAATTTTTAAGGTCTCATATATTAAATTTAATGAGGTGGCGTATGACGACAAAAGTCAAGCATATCTGAGAAAATCCAAGCAAAGGATCCGGATCCTTCACGTTTCCGTTAATAAATAAATAAACTATAATGAACCATATCACAGCAGATGACAAAGGATCAGATAAGGAGAGAATCAGTGTTGATTAGGAAACAACACTTGCTATCGCAACGCAAGCTTTAGCAGAGCAAGAACAAAGAAATAAACATCATATTAGTACCTGGCCAGTGCCACCAAACCTAATGGGCTGGACTGGCAAGATTTTTTTACTGCTGTCATCCAATGGTTCACGTTCAAACTTTTTTTTGTTTTCCAAATAACTAACAGCCATCTCAATTTCTAACGGCCCACATTCAATCAAATAAAGTTCAACAGTAGAAAATAAAATCCAAAGTTTTACTATCTATTAATCTAGCTTATATCCAAATTTTCACAAACTCCTTCCTGCATATATATCATGATGGCTTTAACTTTTCAAGCTCCATCAACGTGCACAAAGGCATCGATCTCATCACCATCTCCATTCCAAGCTGCACAAAGTTTAGTAGCAACTAAGAAACAATGGACACATGATTGAAAACAGAAATATATAGTGCTTGACTTTAAATTCCACAAGAAGTATAACTTTTTCAAATTGGCTTTGATGCATCAAAGGGCATCAGCTAGTAAGTAGACAATCACATATTCGTAGCACAAAGTTTTCCATACTTCAACCATCATCTCCTTCCCCTCTCTCTATATAACCTTCAAATATTAGTGAACCTATCTGAGAGCAGAAACACATCGATTTCATCACTATCTTCCATTTGATGCTGCACAAAGTCATGAAGTAACAAGGAGTTGATCATGAGAAATAGAAACATATAAGTTTAGAGGGATAATCTATAATAAGGTAACAAATCATTTAAGCAACAATAAATTATTTTTATAAGTAACATTATATACAGTGGTTTTTATGAAGTCTTACCTCCTCAACAGTCTTTTGCTTGTAATTTTGGTCGTTCTCAAACAAAATTATTAATGATTTAGGATCTAGGGAATGGTGGTACACAAAGCACCAACCAGCTTCTGTAGCTTTGTACTTCTTTTGATCCTGAAGAAAACTTCACTTTCATCCTACAAGTGGAAACATAAAAATCACAAGACTAGAAATTGCAAGAAAAAGCATGATGCTAGATTGGCCCAAGAGCTTTGACATTATTAATGGAATTGCTCGGGGGCTCCTCTATCTTCATCATGTAGGTCTTTCAAGTGTGCAGCGTAACCCAGCAGATAGGCCGGGCATGCCAGCTACAGTTGTAATGTAGAGTGGTGAAGGGTCATTGCCTCAACCTCAAAAACTTGGTTTTTATAACGAAAGGGATCTCAATGAACTGGAAGTCAATCCTTCTTCTAAACCATTTTCAGCTAATGAAGTCACAGTCCTTTTACACTAATGGAGGCTCGATAAACTATATTTCATGTTGGTGTGTTAATCTAGTGCTTTTTAAGTCAGTCTGAAAAGTTAAATATAATTAAGAGATTCCCAACCCATCCGTCAGCAAATGCACCCTCTAATTTGTTTATTTGTATTCTTTGGAGTTGAGGTGGAGTTCACACTACAGAAACACAGGTGCTGATACAAGAACAAATATAAAAGCTTAAATGAATTAGATTTTTCACTTGAGGTGGTGTAATATTTCAAATTTTTTTTTCCTGTTCTTTAGTGGGTTGGTTTTGTGTTCCTATGAGCAAGAGGAGGAGACAAATCTTTTTCTTTTTTTTTTCTTTCTCTCAGCAAACAAGAGGGCATGATCAAATGTCAAAATCTATAACAGAAATGCAATATCCAAAGAAATAAAAGCAATCCAACCAAGAAGAACCATCAATGGATGAATATTGAATGCATAAAGATTAATCAAGTTTCATGCGAGTTGGCAGAGGGGAGGAATTGTCATCGTTGTCGTTGGTGTGGTGAGGTGAACAAGTCGTTTGGGAGAGAGCCAAGAGAGAAGAGAATAAGGCGGGAAACATGGAGAGGAATGGAATTAGATGAATTAAGAGTCTCATGATCTCTTCTTCTATGGAACTGACTTGTGCTTCCCAATTACAATCTCAAGCTCAAATTTACAACGAAATTTTTTCAATTTCGAGTTTCAGACTTTCAGTCAATTGCAGTGTTTGAAAAATCGGCCTAGGCGGCTAGGCGGGTTGGGTCATTTTTCGGCGCCGAACTTGGAGGACGAAGCAGCCGAAACTGAAGAAAACAAATTGAAGGTTGAGTTGACAGAGAAGCGAAATGGCTGTGATTGCAAGTGCAAGCTTCGTGTTCGTGTTGAATATATTGAAAGCGTAGAGCTTCGCGGCTATACTTTTAGAATATTCGAATATACTAATATTTAAAGAGAGTAGCCGAACGGCTATACACGAGTATAGCCGCGCAACTATACTCCTTTTAACTATACAATTTTGCCACATCACTTAAGGGTTTAGGGCTAAAATACCACTTTAGCCCATTGGGCTACAGTTATTTCTTCAATTATTCTATTTATACAAGCGATGTTGGGGAATGAGAATTTAAATTCTTTCCGATACCTTCCATTCAAATCTGTAAAATGTTGCTACTAGGGTGTGGATGAGGGTGAGCTAGCCATCATAAGGGAATCTGCACGGCTCAATTCCCAAGTCTTCTCTGACCTGACTGTGCTAAGGATGCTCATCTGAGTCCAGTTATTTGGATCCCCAAATGCTTTATCAGCAGCAGCCTGTAGTCATATCGATTCAAATCCCATGCACCATAGTAAGTCATACAATACCAAACTCAAACTGCATATATATGCTTTGGGTTGGAACTGCCAAGTAAACAGAAATAATTACCTGAGCCTCTAAATAGCTCTCAAAATCAGAACCAAGCAAATAGAAGTCTTTACCACCGTCCACAGTATCACATAGAGATTGAAAATAGTCTTTAAAGCCGAAATAGCCATCTCGGACCATCCTCCACATAATAAATATCACAGCAGAATTAGAACCTGAGGAAACAGCTCGCTCATAACATCACACAATAGTAAAAAACGACACCAAACACATGCCCTCTAAAGAATCTGAAAATTCTAGATTGGTCACCCCAATCACTAACTGGCTAAGTGAGTATGATTGAAGTGACTGTAATTGCGTACCTTATAACACGTGCACATTGCAGTGGCATTTTAGGAGATCCTTCCTCACACAATTTGGGAACTTCATGAATCTTTGCCCTAAACAAAAACTGGAGAAAGCAAATTCTAAGAGAATTATCACTGCTATACTACAAACAAGTATATACTATATACCAATCTAAAATCTTGAAATAGTCAATACACAGATTCCATCTTGCAGAAGTTACAGCAATAGAAAATTTCATTTCGTCGACAATACTTGACATCACAATCAGCTAAGCTGAATACAACTACTTTAAGTTGGCTACATAAATCTCGCTCGGCCTTTCCATTCTCTAAGGAAGCTCATGTTGTGTTCAGTCACACTTCATCTATCTTTAGAGAAGGTCAAAGATCAATTCATATCACAGTGATTATACTAATTTTTTGTTATCCCAGCACGGCCCACTAATATTCGTGCTCATGCCGTGCCATGCCCCATTTAAATGGGCTGGGCTTGTGCCATGCTGGGCTGGCCCGTCCCGTTTGACACCTCTATGCCTGACATCAACATCAACAAACAGATTGAAAATATACTAGATGAGTGGTTCGATGGGATAGTTCATTAGGGTCTTTGATTTAGGGCCATTTGGAACATAAGAAAATCTAACAAAAACGTGCATCGGATATCTTTCAAACTATTATACATTCATGTTTGTAATGGTTACAGCCGCTGTTGTAGGCCAACATGGTAACAGTTGCTATCAAATATACCTGTTAACAATATCAAATTCTCGAAAATTTCTTTCAGTCGAAACTTGTGACGCTTTCAGCTAGTGAGTTTTGATGAGAGCAGCTCTGATTAAGGAGAATACCACAAGAAAATGCTTTAATGGGACGTATTTGTTGAGAAAAAGTTGAGGCAAAAAAGAGTACAGAAATAATTAAAAAGAAAGAAAATTGACTACATACCATAAAGAAA
Organism: Prunus avium; assembly: GCF_002207925.1. The sequence goes on along the minus strand of NW_018921613.1, from coordinate 44,797 downwards.
ACTAATTCCTCATTTGCAAGAGCTGCTGTGAATTCATTCTTTTCCAGTTTCTCTTTGATGAAATGTTGTAACTGCATAAAGAAAATTGGCCTAGGCGGTCGTAATTGTACATAATGGTGCAGTCCTCAACAATATAGTGTTGTGAAAAATGGACAAACACTTTCACTCACTCCCCTAATGATCTTGTTGTTGATGGACTTTGTGACACACACAATGATGGATGAATCACACACACACACTTGAGACAACCACCAAGCACAAAGTGACACAAGAATTTATAGAGGTTCAGCAATTGCCTACATCCTCTTGGTGATCCCCTTGAGAAATTCACTTCATGAAAGAATAAGTTACAACTTTGGTTTTACACAGAAAACCCCCTTAGAACTCTATTCTCTCCCCAAGCTCTCTTTTCTCTCACACCCTTTGCTCAACACTTTGATGCACTTGTGAACACTCTCACAACCCTTGGTGTTTCCCTCCTTGGTGTCTAGACTCTCAAGACCCCAACTCAGCTCCTAACTTGAACTGATTGCTCTCACTCACGTTCTCCCTTGGTGAGTTAACCTACTTTGAACACAATAGCACTCAGCTACTGGACCACCTTGAGATTAACCACTCCTAACTTCAACTTGCTTTCACAACTTATAATGTCTTGCTTTACATCCCATTACTTACACAGACCAATGGACATAAGATAAGGCACCATCTTGTCCTCCACGTTCCTTCCTTTAGTCACTCACTTAGACTAGAGGTTAGAACAAGTAAGTAATATAATCCCACTTCAGCCACCTTCCACTAAACCAGAAAATGGAGAATGGATTCTTCAAAACAAGACAACCAATTGGCAATGAGTGCTCTCCCAACTATCCAGCAGGTAGTCCACCTTCTTTTACCTCAGAAGTGACCCATTAAGCCTCTGAAATCTTGTGGAAAGCGATAGCCCTCGAAAACATAGTTGAAAACACGTAAGGAAAACATCAGCACAGCACAGCAGCGACCGGTTGCGGATACCTTGCGACCGGTCGTCGCGACCATTTGGATACCAAACGACCGGTCGCAGATACCTTGCGACCGGTCGCTTCCTGCGAATTTTCCAGATTTCGACTCTGTCCAAAAACGACCGGTCGCCCAAACCTTGCGACCGGTCGCATCCTGAGACACCTGCATCCTTAATGTGAGCCAAATTTCCAACATATATCATATGCATTCATGTTAAAAAAAAACCTGCTAAATGAGATTATTTAGGGTAATACAAGCATCTGCCATGTAATTCTCAGTGTTTTACAACTAATAATTTTGGAGGTAGGAAGAGACAATCCGTTACATGTTTAAGTTTTGCAAACATTTGTGGCTCAACATCTTCAAGATTGAAGTGATATAGTTACACGTGCCTTCAGAGTTCTTGAAGTAAAGAGATATGCAAATGTAAACAACAGCAGACTTAATGGCAGAAAACTATAAAGATGTATCACAGGAGTGGCCTCAGTGTCCTCCTAAGAACATTGAAGAAATATTTTCCTTTCCCAACAGCTGTTACAGACCAATTAACAAAGGACTTTTGACACATACCTCATGCTGAGACCTTTTAAATTCTGCAAAGACTCTCTTGAACTTATGAAAATCTCGAGAGAAATAGGATCTGAAGTTAGGCCCAAGCGTCTTCAGCAGAGGGTCATCAGAAAGGTTGTTTATGAACTGCAAAACATCAGATTTGTTGAGTTAATGTGAGATTATATTTTGTAAAAAGCCAAATAGGTCAATTGTCGAAAAGACTTGATGCTGTCAGGGCTGACGGGATTTAAATTCCCGCGACAGTTCACAGATGGTCAGAATATTATATTGACTATATATCAACCTATCTGAAGTCCTGAACTACTACTACGAGTGTGGGATATCCAATATTACCTTCAAGAATGTGCATCTTGTGAATTGTCTTTGAACCCTTCAAGAATGCGCGCTAGGCTGCTAGGCGGTCGCCAGGCGGTGGCTAGGGGGTCGCTAGGGGGTCTCTAGGCGGTCTCTAGGCCCCTAGGCGGGTTGGGTCTTTTTCCGGTGCCGAACCCGGAGGACGAAGCAGTGACTGCGAGAGCAAGTTCCGTCCTCTGCTAGTGCAAGCCAGTCGCTAGGAGGTCTCTAGGCGGCTAGGCGGTCTCTAAGGGGCTAGGCGGTCGCTAGGCGGTCTCTAGGCGGCCAGGTGGCGCCTAGGCGGGTTGGGTCTTTTTCCGGTGCCGAACTCGGAGAAAGAGGCAGTGACTGCAAGAGTAAGTTCCGTCCTCTGCGAGTGCAAGCTTCGTGTTCATCTGGGATATATTTAAAGAGTATAGCCGCTCGGCTGTACCTTTAAAATTTTCGAATGTATTTATCCGTATACATTTAAAGCGTATAGCCGCTCGGCTATAATCTTTAAATATACAATTTTGTCATATTTTTTTAGGGTTAAGGGCTAAAATACCAAAAACATGAGAAGAAAGCTCCAACTGCACATCATATCTCATTGAAAAATCAACAAATTACTGTTCAACAACTTCTTAAATTACCGTGACAAAAAGATGAACTAAGTATGCACCATGGAATGGAATCCAATTTAGTGGGATGCATAATATAAATCCAACATATGATCTTGTGTTGGATAATGATGATGAAGTATATTATGGTTATAAGCTTCTCAACAGCTCAACTCTTTTCAGGCTGGCATTGACTCAAGATGGATTTGTGCTGAGCTACATCGGGAGTGATGGAAACCAAGGTTGGGTTCAGTGGCGGATCCAGGATTCAAAAGTGAGGTAGGCGAAACTTACCTTAAAAACCCGACGGTACGCGTGAATTTCATTCATAAAAATAAAAAGATACACCTAGTCAGGGGGGACATAATGAGCCTTACCCTCAAATATGCATCTCTATACATAAATAAAAGCTTAACAAAAAAAAAAACTAAAAAAAAACAAATACATGCAATGCAACACAAAACTAAACTATTTAAATCTAAAACTTTACCCTACGAGGCTTAGAAATCTTAAATTCCTCAATTATCTCTGCATTATCGATACTATTAGCAAACTCTCTTTCAATGTGTCAGCAAGGAATTCATCAGCTATGGTGCTCCAAAGGCTATTCTTAATAATTCTCATACATGAAAAAGCTCGTTCCGTTGTTGCTGTAGAGACAGGAAGAGTCAACACCAACCGAATCAACCTGTAAAGCAAATGATAGTTTTCTACCAAAGTTGTTTCCACCAATTGTTGACATAACTGAGGAAGAGTGGTGATTCCCTTAAAGCATGGAAGGCGATGCATATCATTTTGAAAATACCTCAACTCAATTTCTAAAGCTTTCAAGTCACTTGGAATGAAATCAGCAGGATAGAATTTCTCAGCAAGTTTACATAGATGCTCAATATTGAATTACTTGAAGGAATTACAAAGATCCAATGCTGAGCTAAGAATAAGAAGTTCAACTGTTTGCTCTGGAAATCTGTCATTTAACTCCCACAACATGCAATCTATCACATCATTAAATACATCAACGCGAGAGTAATGTTCAATTGTAATAAAATCTTTTTGTTGACAAGAATGTCGTGTGCCCGTCATATAATGAGAACCCATATTAGGAACATTCAAAAGACATCATAGCAATATAGTTACTTTCTGCATCTCCACGAAATTGTTGGTTAGGTCCAAAATCACTGATTTCCTGAAGAAGTAACTTAGTCTCTTTAAATAAAGTCATCAAACTTGTAATAGAGGAATAGTGAGAGCCCCAACGAGTGGCTCCAGCTCGTTTCAAACTACGAGTTTGATTAAGTCCTCTACCTGTCTCAAGTTCCCCAGAATCCAACAACTCTTTGAGTTCAGCTTTTCGAATTAAATTTAACTCATTACGGCGCTTAGCAGAAGCACTAACAAAATTCACAATGTTAGTCAACATTGAAAAAAATCTCCATACAACTTTCACATCTTTAGCCGCGCCATTTAATACTAATTGCAAGCGATGAGCAAAGCAATGCACATAATTCACATATGGACAATCTTGAAGAAACAATGCTTGTAATCCATTCCATGAACCACGCATATTACTAGCACCATCATACCCTTGGCCACGCATGTTTTCCACTAGAATGTCATTATTATCAAGCACTTTGCATATCTCTTTTTTAAGAGTCAAGGCATTAGTGTCTACAACACTCACAATATCGAAAAAGCGTTCACGAATAAATCCATCACAATCAACAAATCTTAGAATTATAGCCATTTGTTCCTTACCGGATTCATCAAGTGACTCATCAACTAGAATGCAATAATAGTTCTTCCCAAGTTCTTCACAAATTTTCTTCTTCACCTTGGTAGCAAAAATATGCAAAATCTGTTTTTGTATGTCATGGGCAATATATTGAGCATTATGAGGAGCCTTATCTAGAACAACTTTCTCAACTTCTATATTCATTCTTGCAAAAGACTTCAAGATTTCAATGAAATTGCCCCGGTTAGATGAGTCAACGGATTCATCGTGACCTCGAAAAGCCAATGCTTGATTTGCTAGATACCTAATGCCCTCTATTGTGGTTGTAAGTCGCAACCGATTGTCCATCACTTGTTGCTTTGATTGCTTCTCTACCACATTTTCAATATGCATAGATGGGTTTTTTAAGCTAACCCACTTTTGCATCGCAAGATGATGTGGTGAATTTAGCTTGCTTCAATGACTTTGAAATACACATTGATTACCACCAATTCTCTTCCAATTTTGAAATCCATGAATAGTAAAGGTTGAATGTGAGTGATTCATGTCAAATAGGAAGCAAGGAAAACAAAATGCCAAGTCCCCAGTATCTAATAGAACCAACTGATATCTGTGACAAATATGGAATAGGTGGTCCAAATGGTGCATGTAGTACTGACAAGTCCCCAGTATGTAGCTGCTTGAATTTATACCGAACTTTCAACAAGACTGGGACTTGGTGGATTGGTCATATAGCTATGTGAGAAAGACCCAACTGAATTGCAGTGGAGACATCTTTAAGGAGTACTCTGGGTGAAATTGCCAAGTACAGAACAATCCTGGTATAACAGAAGTATGAACCAAAAGGAATGTGAGATGATGTGCATGAACAACTGCTTCTGCACCGCTTTTGCAAATTTGGATATCCGAGATGGAGGAAGGGGGTGCTTGCTGTGGTTCAGCGATCTGATTGATATAAGATATTCCAATATACATGGGCAAGATATCTACATAAGAATGGCTTCATCAGAACTAGGTATGGAATCGTCTTGCTGTTTAAAACAAAGTTTGAAAGAAAAATAAAAGCCACCAAGAAAAAAAGAAGAAAGAAATCTTCCAACAGTGACATGATTAGAAACAAGATAGAGTCAGAAAACTTATGACATTATTAGAAAAATATTTCTTTAGAATTGTCTCAGAAACTAGCATTAATTGTTTGTTGGATGATAAAAAGTAAAGATTTTCTTCTTTATGAATTTCTGACTCCTCAATCTTCTGCTTTCAAATACTTCATTCCTAGATCAAGGAGACAATACAAAGATCATAGTAACCAGTACTGGGTTGTCTACTGGACTGCTGATCCTGGGCCTAGCCCTGCTATTATATGTGAGGAAGAACCAGCCACAAAAATATGGTAAGCTATTTGATTTTGTACTCTTCTGCCCCTCCATTTTCTAAGATAGGTAGGTTCAGTTCTATAGGGAATTTTTGCTGTTGCCTCTCTGTTTTCTAATCTAAGGTTCCATGCTACATTATTTACTTCACTACGTATTTCACAGGAAAACTGAAGCCCGGCCAAAAGGAAGATCTGGAATTACCATTATTTGACTTGGCCGCTGTTGTTTGTTTGTGCAACCAATAACTTTTCAAAAAACAATAAACTTGGAGAAGGTGGTTTCGGATCAGTCTTTAAGGTAAAATCAAATATAGTCCTCCCTACAGTTAGCTTGACAGTTTCCACATGTCATTTGGGTCAGGACTATGGATACAAGCCGTATATTGAACGTTTGCAAACAACATAGTATGGATTTTGGTCATCACATGTGGCTTATGGATTTCATGGTACATTGAAAGATGGACAAGAAATAGCTGTGAAAAGGCTCTCAAAACATTCTAGACAAGGACTCAATGAGTTGAAGAATGAGGTTACACATGAAGAGAAACAGAGGATTTCAATGAGTTGAAGAATAGGTGTGTTGGTGCTAGAGATAGTGAGTGGGAAGAGGAACAGAGGATTTACTTATTACTTGTTTCTGTTTCTTCTTTTAATTAAGCACAATGGTTTTGAACTTTTGATCAATTCTTCTAGGCATGGATGCTATACACAGAAGGCAGGTCCATTGAACTGCTTGATACATCAGTATGGGACTCCAGTGATCCACATGAAGTTGTGAGATAAATTCATGTAGGTCTTTCAAGTGTGCAGCGTAACCTGGCAGATAGGACGAGCATGCCAGCTGCAGTTGTAATGTAGAGTGGTGAAGGGTCATTGCCACAACCTCAAAAATGTTGTTTTTATAACGAAAGGGATCTCAATGAACTGGAAGTCAATCCTTCTTCTAAAGCATTTTCAGCTAATGAAGTCACAGTCCTTTTACACTAATGGAGTCTCAATAAACTATATTTCATGTTGATGTGTTAATCTGGTGCTTTTGAAGTCAGTTTGAAAAGTTAAATATAATTAAGAGATTCCCAACCCATACGTTAGCAAATGCACCCTCTAATTTTTTTATTTTTTTTTTCTTTGGAGTTGAGGTGGAGTTCACACTACAAAAACACATATGCTGATACAAGAACAAATATAAAAGCTTAAATGAATTAGATTTTTCACTTGAGGTGGTGTCATATTTCAATTTTTTTTTTCTGTTCTTTGGTGGGTTGGTTTTGTGTTCCTATGCAAGAGGAGGAGGAGACAAATATTTCATTTTTTCTTTCTCTCAGCAAACAAGAGGGCATGATCAAATGTGAACATCTATAACAGAAATGCAATATCCAAAGAATGAAAAGCAGTCCAACCAAGAAGAACCATCCATTGATGAATATTGAATGCATAAAGATTTATCAAGTTTCAGGCAAGAAGAACCAAACCAATCAATCTATTGCTTAACCAAACCAGAAATAAATAGTCAGAATTTGAGATTGTGGTCTAAAAACCGAACCTTGTTATTGGCAAGACCATAGAAACTCCATGATAGGATAGCTTCATCATTTCCTTCCACTGAAGACAGACACCAAGTCAGCAAATTTTTTATTTTTTTTTCTTCTGCGCCATGTCTTCAATGCGAAGAGAGAAGAGAATAAGGCGAAGTTGGCAGAGGGCGGCTAGGTTAATCGCAGTCAATCGCACTGTTTGAAAAATCGGCCTAGGCCAACGGCTAGGCGGTCGCTTGACTGCTAGGCGGGTTGGTTCTTTTTTTTCGGTGCCGAACCCGGAGGACGAAGCACTGCGAGTGCAAGTTCCGTCATGTTGGTTCTTTTTTCGGTGCTCGAATATATTTAAAGACTAGCCGGTCGGCTATGCTTTTAAAATATTCAAATGTATTTAGAGAGTATAGCCGATCGGCTATACGTTTAAAATATTGCTAAAATATACAATTTTGTCATATTATTTTAGAAAGTATAGCCGCGCGGCTATATCATTTGGAACATAAGAAAATCAAACGCAAACGTGCTTCAAATATCTTTCAAACTAATATACATTCATGTTTGTAATGGTTACAGTCGCTGTTGTAGGCATTGATCTATGCATCAAATCTCCTAACTTAGGCCAACATGGTAACAGTTGCTATCAAATATACCTGTTAACAATATCAAATTCTCGAAAATTTCTTTCTGTCAGAACTTGTGATGCTTTCAGCTAGTGAGTTTTGATTAGAGCAACTCTGATTAAGGACAATACCCCAAGAAAATGCTTAAATGGGACGTATTTCTTGAGAAAAAGTTGCGGCAGAAAAGAGTACATAAATAATTAAAAAGAAAGAAAATTGACTACATACCATAAAGAAAACTAATTCCTCATTTGCAAGAGCTGCTGTGAATTCATTCTTTTCCAGTTTCTCTTTGATGAAATGTGGTAACTGCATAAAGAAAATTGGCCTAGGCGGTCGTGATTGTACATAATGGTGCAGTCCTCAACAATATAGCATATGCATTCATGGGAAGAAAACCTGCTAAATGAGGTTATTTAGGGTAATACAAGCATCTGTCATGTAATTCTCAGTGTTTTACAACTAATAATTTTGGAGGTAGGAAGAGACAATCCGTTACATGTTTAAGTTTTGCAAAGTTTTGTGGCTCAACATTTTCAAGACTGAAGTGATATAGTTACACGTGCCTTCAGAGTTCTTGAAAATTAGAAAACCAACCACCAAAATTTGGAAACTATTCTATACAAGTAAAGAGATATGCAAATGTAAACAACAGCAGACTTAATGGCAGAAAACTATAAAGATGTATCATAGGAGTGGCCTCAGTGTCCTCCTAAGAACATTGAAGAAATATTTTCCTTTTCCAACAGCTGTTACAGACCAATTAACAAAGGACTTTTGATACATACCTCATGGTGAGACCTTTTAAATTCTGCAAAGACTCTCTTGAACTTATGAAAAGCTCGGTAGAAATAGGATCTGAAGTTAGGCCCAAGCGTCTTCAGTAGAGGGTCATCGGAAAGGTGGTTTATGAACTGCAAAACATCAGATTTGTTGAGTTAATGTGAGATTATATTTTGTAAAAAGCAAAATAGGTCAATTGTCGAAAAGACTTGATGCTGTCAGTGCTGACGGGATTTAAATTCCCGCGGCAGTTCACAGATGGTCAGAATATTATATTGACTATATATCAACCTATCTGAAGTGCTGAACTACTACTACGAGTGTTGGGTATCCAATATTACCTTCAAGAATGTGCATCTTGTGAATTGTCTTTGAACCCTTCAAGAACGCGCGCTAGGCGGCTAGGCGTTCGCTAGGCGGTCGCTAGGCCGCTAGGCGGTCTCTAGGCGGCTAGGCAGTCGCTGGGCGGTCTCTAGGCGCCTAGGCGGGTTGGGTCTTTTTCCGGTGCCGAACCCGGAGGACGAAGCAGTGACTGCGAGAGCAAGTTCCGTCCTCTGCGAGTGCAAGCTTCGTGTTCGTCTGGGATATATTTAAAGAGTATAGCCGCTCGGCGGTACGTTTAAAATTTTCGAATGCATTTATTCGTATACATTTAAATAGTATAGCCATGCATTTATTCGTATACATTTAAATAGTATAGCCGCGCGGCTATACCATTTAAATATACAATTGTGTCATATTATTTTAGGGTTAAGGGCTAAAATACAAAAAACATGAGAAGAAAGCTCCAACTGCACATCATATCTCATTGAAAAATCAACAAATTACTGGTCAACAACTTCTTAAATTACCGTGACAAGAAGATGAACTAAGTATGCACAATGCTGGAGGATGGTGATAGCTCCCTTTAGAAGGTATAAGGTAGTTCTTTGTTAGTAAGTTATAAAAATATGGAATGCAAAGTTTTTCACCATATAAAATCATATTCACCTCGATACAGTCATATCGTTGGATAATGCCAAATATATTAAGCAACGGCCTTTTGTACTCGTGTATTCGCTTTGTGTGCACATCAAACATTGCAACTAAACCAATCACCTAATCTAGAATCTCTTATCCTAGACCTTGATCGTATGTTGAACAGAGGAAACAACCCCTTCCATCCACTGGCGTTTGTGCTTACTTGTTTGTCTTCACACTTTAGGATAATCTCCATGAAAAGGTTCCAAGGAAAACGTGATGAGATGTATGCGACTAAGTATTTGTTAAAGTTCGGTTTGGTTATGAATAAAATGTCTGTTTATACTGCGATTGCTGCTGGTGTTGTCACTTCTCCCCACCCGAAAGAGGAGATATACAAGGAAATTTCAATGTTTGAATGTGGTTCAGAGTTCAGGGATCTCTCCAAGTTATTGTTAAAGCATCATCAATCTTTGAATTTGAAGTTCTTTCTATTCTTTCTGAGTTCGAAAGTGTATTCTATTTCTTATAGACCTATTGAATTTGAAGTTCTTTCTAATCTTTCTGAGTTCGAAAGTGTATTCTATTTCTTATAGACCTATCAACTGTTGAAATGTAAGCGTGACATTCTGTATGCATACTTTATAGTGTGTGGATTGGGTGTAATAAGCTGATTCTGTTTTTACTGGTGTATTGCATGTTAGTTGTGTTTGAGTCTTCTTGTTTCTCTGTCTCTCGTTGTCTAATTAATATACCAAAATTACAAAAATAAAGTTTAGTATTGATCTAAAATTTGGTCCCTCTTCTACATGCTGCGTGTCTCATTTGAAAGACAAAGTTTATTGCCCAAAAAATTTCGAGTAGAACCATAAGTTGTGGGTCCCTTCAGCACACCAACCGTGACCTCTTCAACCGTCGACGTCCTCTCACTCCCATGACTGGATCTACCGGTTGATGAGACCTTGGCATTAAGACCCCAGCCCGAGTTAAAAGACTAAAATTTTAGAGCATCATCTATGGAGTTTGGATTTTATTCTCCTTATTGCTGACTTTGATCATCGCTTTGTATTTGTGAATCTTTTGGATAGATATGCACAAAAGCAGTGACGGCTAAGCCAGTTTTACCTTCATGATCCTCGTCATTAAGCCGGTTTTCCCTTATATTTTGGCTTCAAATCAAAGGACTTCAAAGATGTGCGAAATTAATAAGCGTTTGACCTTATGTCTTTTTCATTTGTTTTTGGGAATGTTTGGGAATGTTTGGGATGGATGCGGACAGATTGTGCTATCTGTGCGGAACCGACATGTTTGAAGCCCAATCTTTAAACTATCTGTGCTATAACAGATTGCAAGTCAAAAAAAAAAAAAAAAACAAAGCAGAGGATCCGGAAATCCAACAAAACAAACAAAAGTATACAAGGGCGGACCAATGGATTCCAGACAAGAACGACTTCTTGAGGGAGTTGATGAAGATAGAATACTTTCATTCCTTCCAACGTTATATGCTTAGTAGACCACTGTCTTGTCTAAAAGATGGAGCAACTTATTATGGACTGGTTTGCCCAATCTAGACTTGGACGACGGCGACGATTTGTTTACATGTCTACAGTTTTATTCACCTGAAAGATTTATAACGTTTGTCGATCGTGTGCTTTCATTACGTGATCACTCACGCAACATCACAAAATTTCGTCTTCACTCGTTCGAAGATTTATCTGATGTGTCTTCTTTTAACCGTTGGGTATGCACCGCCATCGAGAGCGGTGTTGTTGAACTATCGATCTTTCTTATGGAACTTCTGAGGTTGAAAACTTTCCCGATTTGCCTCCAAGCCTTTCATGTGCAAAACCCTAGTCGACTTGAAGCTGACTTTAGAAGGCATTACGGCTGCTCCCCCGCCAACAACAGCAACACGTTGTTTTCCAAGTCTCAAGTACCTCTCTCTTACATTTAATTCGACAAATATTCACTCAATGGAGAAACTTTTTTTCTAACTGCCCCGTTCTTGACTCAAATTTGCTGCTAAATTTTTTCAATTTCGGGTTTCAGACTTTCAGTCAATCGCAGCGTTCCAAAAATCGGCCTAGGCGGGTGGCTAGGCGGCTAGGCCGGAGCTAGGCGGCTGGGCGGGCCTCCTAGGCGGGTTGGGTCTTTTTTCGGTGCTGAACCCGGAGGACGAAGCAGCCGAAACTGAGGAAATCGAAGCTTGAGTTGATGGGGAAGCGAAATGGGTGTGACTGCGATCCATCCTCTGCGAGGTGCCAGCTTCGGGTTCGTTTCGAATATATTTAAAGAGTATAGCCGCGCGGCTATACTCTTAAAATATTCGAATATGTTAATATTTAAAGAGTATAGCCGAACGGCTATACCTTTAAATATTCAAACGTACTCTTTATCTCGTACTTTTACTCCTTCCAACGTTATATACCGTGCAGACCACTGTTTTGTCTAAAAGATGGAGCAACTTATTATGGACTGTTTTGCCCAATCTAGATTTGGACGACGACGATTTATTTTCACGTCAAAATTCACCTGAAAGATTTATAATACACCACCTCCTTGTTTGTCTTCACACATTAATACTATCTCCATGAAAGGGTTCCAAGGAAAACCTGATGAGATGGAGGTGACACCATGACAAAGTATTTTTAGAAGTTCGGCTTGGTTTTGATAAAACTGACTATTTCTACTGTGAGCCATTTGGATAGATGTGGATAACGACGGTGATGGCTAAAGCCAGTTTTACCTGCATGATCATCTCATCATTGCCTTGGTTTTCCAGGTCCAAAGGAAATCAATCCATATGGTAACTTTTGCATTGTAAAATTTTTCTGAAATTTTAAAATTCTTTAGTACAAATTTTGCCATGCCTCTCGAATTTGCTTTGCAGGACCATTACAAGTTGATTTCGCTCTGCAACTTCTTTTGAATCTCATTTCCTTGCAAATTTGATGCAAATATTTGAAATTTGTGAATTAAGCATCACCTTTTGGGTTCGGAGTTTATTCTATCACGCAAGAATCTGAGAGTTCTACTATATATGTGTGTTTTTTTCTTTTCTTTTTCAGAATATTCTTTTTGTTCAATACTAATTCAGTCATCATATTCGTTCTCAGGACAATTACAAGTTATATTTTCAGCATACAGTACGCTGCAACTTCTAAATCGAATTTTCTTTTGAAATTTTTTGAGCTATAAACTTGCCTTTCAAATGGGACAAGCAACATGTAGAAGATCGACCAATTTTTATTCAAGGCAGATTAATTAGACAATTAGAGACACAGAAGCAGCAAGACTCAAACACAGCTAACATGCAATACACCATTGAAACAGAACCAGCTTATTACACCCAATCCACAAGCTATAAGGTATGCAAACAGAGTCTTATCCTTACATTTCAACAGTTGGTACTATAATTTGATTCCGTGCATACCTGTTATGTGGTGACTATATCTTCTTATGCACTGTTACCAAGTCTAGAGTAGAACCATAAGCTCTGTTTAGGGCTTCAGCACACCAGCCGTGACCATCATCAACTGTCGGCATCCTCACTCCCATGACTGGATTTACTGGTTGATGAGATCCTGGCATTAAGACCCCAGCCAAAACTCGAAGCACACTTGAAGCATCAATGTCCAGTATTACTCTTATTTCTGGAACTCCTTTGGGGGCCAGCGGAATTCCCGTGATCTTGAAATAGCCCAGCAAATGATTTTCTTCCACCTTCTTCCCCTCTCCTTCATACACAATTATCAGTGCTTCAGCTTGATTATCATGGGCGGTTGTGAAAATCAGATCTTTTTGTGCTGGCATTGTGGTGCTTCTAGGTATGATGGGCACAAAGTTGTTTCCATCAGCTCGAATACCAATGGCCAAAGGAGTGACTTGAATGGTTAGCAAGTCCAAATTTCCAAAGGGATCACTAAGACCTGATGCCACCGCTCCTTCTAGTGCTGCTCCAGAGACAGCAGCTTCCAATGGGTTCATTCCTTTGTAAAGCTCCTGCTTTTTGCATGTGCTCTTGACAAGGCTTTTTATCTTTGGAATATACGAACATCCACCAACAACTATTACATCGCTCACATCCTCAGTATCAACCTTTGCATCATGCAAGCACTGGATTATGAGGCTCGCACACTTATCAAACACATCTTGGTTGATTTCCTCAAATTCCCCGCGATCCACAACCTTACATATTTTTGTTCCATTTCCCAAGTCAACATCAACTTGAACAGTAGTTTGGGAGGAGAGACTGTGGATTGTGTCTTGGGCTGCAACTCGAAGTAAGCCCACCGATTTTATATCATCAAGTCCATGACTAGTTAAAAGACTCTCGGAATCTGGCAACAGATGACGCATCATATTCTGAAGCAAGTCTTCCCCTCCAATGGCAGATCCTGCTAAGGCTTTTATTTGAGAAACTCCTCCAGCCGTAGCAGTTACAGCTACATCACAGTATCCAGCACCCATATTGAAGATTAGAGCAATCTTCTCCGATCCAGTATTTGTGTTCTGAGATGTATTCTGTTGGGCATATAACAACGCAACAGCAGTTGGTTCAGGCATCAGTCTGAGTACATGAAGACCAGCCATGGCACAAGCTCTTTCAATACGAGTCAGCTGGAATCGGCTGAATGAAGCTGGAATGGTCAGAACAACATTTTTTATGGGCCGTTTCAACTGGATTTCTGCCATTGCCTTGAGTTCCACCAAAACTATTGCCACTACTTCTTCAGGAGTGGTGGACCTCCACACATTGTTGACCAAGGCTGCAATTAATGGGCGCACCCCAATGCCCAATGTTTGTACTAAAAACGGGAGGCTTTTGCTTGAGTGGACAACTGGATCAGTATCAACTCTGCCAATTAAGCGTTTCATGTTGAAGATTGCAGCTCCGGATAACATGTCCTGTTCATTCGAGAGTTGACTGCTTACTCCCCCTGAAGGGTTCTCATCCTTGAATGTGACATATGAACGCATCATCTTCTGGTTTCTAGTATTCTTAAGGAGCTCAACCTGGGAGCCATTCCAGACCGCAACACTGCACTGTGAAGTCCCAATGTCAATTCCAATTGCAGTTTCAGAAAAAGTGGATGACGATTTTTCCTCTCCAGTAGTTTCACTATCAGATGCTACGGTGTACGCTGGCTCAGCCATTCCTGCATTACAAAAGATGCAAAAGGATGAGGATGTGCTCAAAATCATTAGAATAGAAGAGAGCAGAAGAGGAGACTGAGAGAGAAAAAAAAAAGGAAAGAGTAGGCAAAAGTGTTACAACATTCATTTTAAAAGTCTGCCTAAAAGAGGAGAAACATTTGTATGTGTTGGTTATATGACCTCCCTATCACAACATCCTTTTTGGGATCAACCACATAACAACGGAACCCACATACATGCAGTAGAGGAAGGTAACTAGAACGTACAAAAATATCTCCCCGATTACAACATGGACCATGACCCAGCCCAAGTGGTATGCAAAAAAACAAATACTGAATTTCTTGTACTCGTCATCAGAAGCACCATACAACAGATAGTATACAGGGACTACAGTGAAACAGAAAAACAGCAAATGGGACTCAAAGTAGCATTTTTTGTTCCAAAATATGTAGTGGGGCTGAAACTTAATAATCCTTCAGAGTTACACAAATTTTGTTTGGTACGTACCATTTCAAAAATTCAATACAAGTTCCACTTTCCCCAGATTGTGCTGGCAAATCAGCCCAAGAACTAGTTATCCCAAGCAACGCCTATGAATCCCAAGGTCTCATGTATGATACCACCCTCTGTCTTCCTAGATTAGTATTCTAGATATTGTTTACTTACAAGCTGACACAACGAAAATGATTCTCTTTTGCAATATGAGGATTTGTTAAGATAATTCCTTATTGGTACTTGTTCTAAAAAAAACCAAGGCCATGTTCAATCCACTCCCTTAAAACCCACTAAACCCTCAAACCATACAGAAAGAATTGGCAAAATATAGTTCATTCACGCCTTCACACAAACAGCTATCGGGTATTTTAGCCATTGGCCCATTGCATATTTGTTGGTAGAAATATAGAGACCAGAACCCCACATATTTGACTTGAAATTGAAAATTTAATATCAAGACAGAGCTTCACAATCAATTATCAAATCCCAGAATACAATTATGTCAGAAAATTGAAAACTTTGAAAAATGCAAAGAAATGTGTGAAGAAGAGCATGACAAGAAAGCTCAAACTCAGAACAAAAGATAACGCTCCAAAACAGAGACACGACCCCTTTGCATTTCCAGAAAGCAAGAACTAGCTCTTGGGTACCAATAAAAAATAACTCAGAAAATAGTAATGACTGAAGCAATAAAGCAGTGCAAGCATTCATAATTTTGCCGAGACACAGAGATTTTTGAAGCTCTACTCTATGCATAAGCAGCTAGCATAACATACACCACTAAGGGAAAAATAAACAAATACATAAACTAAAAGCAAAACGTTATGTAAAGGAAATGAAGAGGAACTTACAGTTGAGTGAGAGAGCAGAGCAACAATGAGAGCTTAGAGCACAAACAGGGGAGAAAAGATACAACACAAAAAGAATACGAAGGACCGCTTCGGTCTAGAAAGAACGAGAGAGAGTTGAGCATCTTCTTATTACAACGGTGCCCAACTTCTAGAGCTTCCTAGAGTGAAAGGTGGCAAGCAATCACCCTTTTTTCTTTTTTCTTTTTTTTAAAAAAAATTTATTTACTGGAAACTTTAGAATGCGAGCACTCGCACCTTAAGCTCTGAAGCCGCCATTTACAAATTTCTTTTTTTTTTTCTTTTCAATTAATTGTCCGTTTGGAAACTTTAGAATGCGAGCCCCCCCCCCTTAAGCTCTGAAGCCGCCATTTACAAATTTCTTTTTTTTTTTCTTTTCAATTAATTGTCCGTTTTATGCTCTAGTGATTATTGATCGATATATCATTTGATTTTATAAGGCATTTGATTTGTGCCACGTGTGATCAAAGCCCACAGCAGTGTAGGTTCTAGGATTTGCTTTCGGTGCTCGCTAGAAGGATCCAGACTGTAACTACCGCCACAACACATGGACTGGAATGCCTATCGATCTTGGGCTCGGCTTTTGAGACCAAGCCCAAGCATCCCTCAATTTTTTATTTTTTTATTTTATTTTTTTATCTTCGTCATTTTTTAGTATAAATTACACAAGAGAGGTGTTTTCACATATACACTATCACTTAATAGTGTTATGAGAGTTCGCACCTAAAACAACTAGTCTGAAAGTCAAAGTTTTTTTCCATTAGATTATACCTTATTGGTTATAAATTATGACAAATTTGATATCTCATCATTCTTTTGTTTTGTTTTATTTGTTTTTAGATAAAACCCGTAGTTCATCAAATAGAAAGTTTGAATTTTAACGTAAAAGGAGCCGACTTTTTGCCCCAACTAACTAATCCTAATCAAGAATATCATTTCAAAACCTCAGAAAATGTTAGTGTGGTGTTGCCACTGTGGTAGCAATTTTCCTCCTGGGTGGATTTATGGAAGATCGTCGCTCTACTTTAATATGTTTTTTCTAGATTCTTTCAGAACAACAACAATAATTGAATGAACACTGGTGTGATGTTGACCAATAGCTCTTCGATGCCTAAATTCAGAAAATAATATAAGGAAGATGTACACCGTTGGGGTATTTCTGAACCAAGTATCCCAAAGGAAACAATTGAAAAGTAAATGAACCCATTGGTCCCTTTCCCAAAGTCATAGCCATAGCCGCCTTGACTATAAGCTCCTCCTCCTCCAAATTCCTCTCCTTTCTTCTCTTCCCCATTTCACTCTTCATCATCTCTACCAACGAAGAGCAACCACATTTTGGTGTCGTTCTGAATTTAAACTGAGAATTTGAGAATTGGGCAGAGGACTA
This sequence comes from Prunus avium, assembly GCF_002207925.1. Next base: position 27,383 of record NW_018921613.1, on the reverse strand, counting down.
AATGCTGATCAAAGAAGAGAGGATGAGTCCTTGGCTACATGGAGCAGCAGGTACTAACTAATTAGCCTTTGCATCCAAAGCTAGACCATGGTTTCTAAGTAATGTGATTGATGCAGGAATAGGGACATAGAAAACAAGGACATTGTGTTGTGGTACACCATGTGCCTTCCCAAGAAGATTTTCCCATATTGCCAACAATTAGCAACCAGTTTGAGCTCCGGCCAACCAATTTCTTTGAAAGCAATCCTGTCCGGCCCCAATATGCGAAGAGGTCAAATTGCGCATCCACCTTCAACATTGTCCCAGGGAGAAATTCTGCTTGAAGGAAAATGAAACATCCAAGTATTTCACTTTCACTCTTTTTAACCTCCCTATTTCCTAATTTCTGCATGAAGGGGAGCTTAGGTACTACTTTGAAGAAAAGTCATAAATTTAATCCAATGAGTAAGTGACTACATGTCATGCTGATGATCATGCACCAGCTTATTGAGTAAAACTCAATCAATCTTTTTTGCTCTCAATGCAAGAAAAATACCCCCAAAAAAACATTGGGAGAGGCTGAGAAATTTTTAATTAGGCCATTGAATTGAAGGCATCCATGTATAGTTTGGGCTGTGCTGTAAGAATTCTCAAAGTATAGCTCATTGGGCGTTATAGGCTCCACCTGCTGCATATTTGTTGGCAGGAATTAAAAACAACCACAGGCCCACATGACATACTGCTTGCTGGTTCTTTTGGCCGGCAATCCTCTTAAATAACTCTCCTTGAAGTCATATTTAAATGTCTATATCAATGCATTGGAGAAATTATAGAATACTACGGTGGTATGGTCATGTGGTATATCTTATACACATGTTATAATATGGATGAACGACATGGTTTATTTTTCTCCCTTTTAGAGAATAGTATCAATAAATATCCACTTATATTATCATATGTGTACAAAATGTACCACGTGACTATACTACTATAGTATTCTGAATAGTGAAAAGATATTTATGAATGTATTTAATATGGTTTGAAGTATTGAAGTAAACAGTTGATAGAATTTATGGTTCAATCTTTTATTAGTCCTTGACATATAATTATTATTGAATCTTGTAACATGTGGCTTGTTTAAGAGCAAGCAGTTGCAAACACAGGTGTGTAAAATGATGATCGTGCCCTTCACTTCATTATCAAAGACTCAAAAGCAAAGCAAAGCCAATTAAATATGCTTGCTCTCAGTGCAAGGCAAAGACTCAAAGCAAGAGCGAGCCTGCAAAATTAAAGTCCAAGACAATGTGAGTTGTCCCATTAAAGTCAGGGCAGCCCCTCTTTATTATTATGCAAATTTCGACCAGAGATTCTATAAATTTTTGCTTGTTTTCTGTTGTATAATGCCAAACAGAACAGTTAGCTACCTAGAACCACCTCTACCCAAATTGATTCCTTTAGGAATTTGCAAAGCAAAAATCCATGACTGCTGCTCTATTTATAGCCGTTAGTTTGATCCTACAATGCTGCTTCACAGCTAGCACATCCCACCCTCTAGACACTCTCAACCCAACTGAGATCAACAAAATAAGGCTCACAGTTCAGAAGTCTCACCTTGGATCTCTTCCAAACCTCACCTTTCATTTTATTGACACTGAAGAGCCAGAGAAATCTGATGTTCTCAATTGGCTATCTTCAAGTGAAAAAGAGAGGTCTACCCCGCGCCGGCAGGCTAAGGTGGTGGCTCGAGCTGGTGGTCAGACCCACGAGCTCATTGTGGACCTGGCTACGGGTTCGGTCATATCAGATTATGTCTACACAGGTCATGGTTACCCCCCTCTCAGCTTTACTGAGCTCTTCCAAGCAAGTAAACTGCCTCTCAGTCACCCCAAATTCAAGAGGTCAATTTCAACAAGGGGATTGAATCTATCTGAAGTTTCCTGCTTACCCTTTTCAATTGGTTGGTATGGGGAGCATACAACAAAGAGAGCTGTAAAAGTTCAATGCTTTTACAGAGGAGGAAGTGTCAATGTTTTCACAAGACCTATTGAGGGAATTACCATGATAGTGGACATTGATTTGATGCAGATTACAATGTACACTGATAGGCTAAGAGCCCCTTTGCCTAAAGCTGAGGGCACTGATTTTCAAACACCAAAAGGCAACTCCAATTCTGCTTCTTGCAACAAAACCAATAGTGGGTTCACCATTTCAGGCCACAAGGTCAAATGGGCAAATTGGGTTTTTCATGTTGGGTTCAATGCTAGAGCAGGAGTTGTGATCTCAACAGCTTCTGTATTTGACAGCAGAAAGAAGAAGTATAGGAGTGTGCTATACAGAGGACACGTGTCAGAGACATTTGTGCCATATATGGATCCTACAAGTGAATGGTATTTTAGGACTTTCATGGACTTGGGTGAATTTGGGTTTGGGAGATCAGCTGATAGTCTGCAGCCACTGATTGATTGCCCAGAAAATGCAAAATATGTAGATGGGTATATGGCTGGGGCTGATGGCAAGCCACAAAAGGTGCAAAGGGCCATTTGCATTTTTGAAAGGTTCTCAGGTAATGTTGCAATGAGACATACTGAGATTAACGTTCCTGGAAAATTGGTAAGGAAGTGTTTAAGGTTTAAGATTTTGATTTTTTAATGCTAATTAATCTGTGTGCTAGCAACAACAAAAAAACCTGCAGTGTTAATATGAAGTGGCTGGTTTTGTAGATAAGAAGTGGGCAGCAGGAGAAGACTTTGGTGGTTAGAATGGTGGCTACTGTTGGTAACTATGATTATGTTCTTGATTGGGAATTTGAGCAAAGTGGTACCATTAAAGTTGGGGTGAGTTTTTTTTTTTCTCTCTCTCTTTCTTGATTCTTTTTGTTTATGGTTGGAAGTTTGAGATAATTAAGTTCATTTTTTGTTAGTTTGACACTTCAGTCACAACCACTTATCTAATGGGAAGTGTTTATGTGTACTCTCCAAAAAACTTTTTGGTTTCGAGTTAGAATCTCAGCAAATTAGAGTTTCGATATCATGTCAAACAATCACTAATATCTAATGTGAATCAACCAGAGCTCAATCACTATAATTGCTAATAGAGAGTGTAGAGAGTGTTCCCCTACTTCATTTGAGAAGGAAACCAATTATGATTGCCAGGTGGGATTAACAGGTGTGTTGGAGGTGAAGGCCACGTCATACACAAATAACGACCAGATAACGGAAAGCGTTTACGGAACTTTAGTGTCAGAAAACACCGTCGCCGTTAACCACGACCACTTCCTCACCTACTTCTTAGACCTTGACGTTGACGGTAACGACAACTCCTTTGTCACGGCCAAGTTGCAAACGGCAAGAACAAACCCCGTTAACGCCACATCACCTAGAAAGAGTTACTGGAGGGTGGTTAAGGAAACCGCCAAGACTGAAGCCGAGGCTAGGATTAGGCTCGGCTTGGAGCCAGCTGAGCTGTTAATTGTGAACCCAAGTAGGATGACTAGGCTTGGGAATGTGGTGGGCTACCGGCTGATAACTGGACAGCCGGTCACTTCTCTACTGGCTGATGATGATTACCCGCAGATTAGAGCTGCTTATACTAAGTATCAAGTTTGGGTGACTGCCTATAATAAGTCAGAGAGGTGGGCTGGAGGGTTCTATGCTGATAGGAGCCATGGAGATGATGGCTTAGCTGTTTGGAGCAAGAGGTAACTTTCTGCTTTTTTTCTCTTTTAGATAATGAGCAAGAGGTAACCAACGTTGTCTATATATCTTAATTCTGTTATCTGTAAATAGCTGAACATTTCATTGAAAATGGTTGGGGTTTCTTGAAATGCAAGTAAAGAAACTGAAGTTTCATGGGAAATTGGATATTAAAGTTTTAATAGGACTCACCAAATAGAAATGGGATCTATAAATTTAGTATAATGTTCTCGTACGAAGTATCCTATTATGTTGTAAGATTGTTAATTTGAACTACACATTCAAACAAGGATTTAACATATCAGTTGCCGAGATAAGCAGGTTATTATGTCAACTGATAAGAAATCAGTTGCCGAGAATTTAACTGATCAGTTGCCGAGATCAGTTGCCGTGTTGTTGTATAGTTTAATTTTGCATGAAAGTTGACTTAAGAGGGAACGCTTTTTCCATGGCATGCAGGAACAGAGCAATTGAAAACAAGGATATAGTAGTATGGTACACAGTGGGATTTCATCACATTCCATATCAAGAAGATTTCCCAGCTATGCCCACACTTCATGGTGGGTTCGAGCTCCGCCCTGCAAATTTTTTTGAGAGCAACCCATTACTCTAACAAAGATGCTCTCCATAACACGTGTTAAATTCTCTTACAAGGAAAACTCTTATGACAACAATTACTTTTAACAGTTATCTTCCAAAGTGTGATTACTTATTGTTAATTTAATTAATTAAGGGTGGTGTACAGATGATTGGATTGCCTCTGTTCACTGTATATATAATAAGTTTGTCTGGTTGTTGATCTTGTTGATTTATCTTCTTTAGTGACAACAATGGCTGCTGTCAAATTTTCTCTTTTGAATGTACTTTGTGAAGGAAGTTGAGGTTTCCACTCCAAAACCAGTTGACGATGAAGCGAGTGACTCAACTTCTTATAAGCCGATTACGTGTAGCACATGTGTATAGATTATTTTGTTTGCAATGGAAAACACCCAAATTAAGTGACAAAATTGCCCAATGAATTAGACAACAGAATGGGAGAAATCTCACTTATGGAGGAGCCCTTTAGGCTTATTAATACTCATCACAAACAAAAAACCTAACTAGTTTTTGGTGGTGCAATTAGGCAAAGGTACATGCTTAGGAGATACTGTTCTAACTTTAAGCACTGGACTGCTCTCAAAGAAATTGGTTGGTCGGAGCTCAAACCCACCACTCAATGTTGGCATCATTGGAAAGTCTTCTTGGCATGGAGCATGGTGAAACCCAATGGTGTACCACAACACTATGTCTTTGTTCTCAATCTCCCTATTCCTGCGCACATTAATAAGGTACGTGCAAAGTGATAAATACAATAAATAAAATTAACAAATTATCGCAATCACTTTTCATACTCGTATCAAAACTCGACAGAGTAACGCTAGGATGATTACATTTTTTTTAAGCATATACAAGTTCGACCAAATTATTAATCATGCATGATTCACTCGCCACATTAATATTTTGTATGTCCCGATACTAATAAATACAATGACTGTCACATAATATAGTCAGCTAAGCAAGCAAAACATATAATACCATACCTGAGGCTCCAAGTTGCTAGAGTATCATCTCCTCTGCTTTGATCCACATATTGTCCTCCTGCCCATTTTTCAGATTTATTATATGGTGTAACCCACAAATTGTACTTGGTGAAAGCCCCACGAATTTGTGGGTAATCGTCCTCCAACAAAAGGGGTCCTGCAACTGACCCCGGAATCAAACGGTAACCAATTGGGTTTCCAGGTTTTGTTCTTTTATTAGGATTTACCACAACCAAGTCAGATGGCTTCAAACCCAAATGAAGTTTTGCATCCAATTCAGTTTTAGCCGTCTCACTTTCAACAGTCCAATAGCTCTTCCTCGGAATTTTGGGGTCTTTCACTCGTTTGGTCACCATTTTGTTCTTGACAAAGGAGTTGGCTTCACCATCCACATCAAGGTCAAGATGATAAGTCAAGAAGTGGTCATGGTTTACAGCAATGGTATTATCTGCAACTAGTGTACCATAAACTTCCTCCTCTATTTCGTCTGTCTTGGTGTACTTAACCCCTTCAGTTTCTAGCACACCTGTTAGCCCAACCTGTTGAAGATGTTAAAGTTTACATATTAAGCATAATCCACTTGCTAACTCGTATATTTATTTGATTGATAATATTTTACCCTATATTTATTTGCAGACCATATTTGGTAACTCATCGTTATGTGGCAAGAGAGATTCATTTACTACTTCATCGTTATGTTTAGTTGACGATTAAAAAATTATTATTTGTGGTGATAACACCACGTGATATGTCGATAAATTATAACATGTATTAAGTCTTATATTCATCATTGTTGGTTTAGGATTTCGATATTAGTACTCAACATTTTGGGTTTAGTGATCCTAGACGTTAATTTAATTAGTTAAAACCACCTCATACCTCCAGCTTGATTGAGCCACTTGGCTTGAATACCCAATCAATTATGTAGTCATAGTTGCCCACAACTGCAACCATCCTCACCACTAGCGTCACCTCTGGCCTGACTTCGGTGATCTGCAATCAACCATCCTCACCACTAGCGTCACTTCTGGCCTGACTTCGGTGATCTGCAATTCAATTGAATTCCCAATCATATCAACAACATAAAAACCAATCAACCAAAAGCAAAAATAATAATATATAAGAAAACTTGAATTACCACTTTATTTGGGATGGTCACTTCTGTGTGACGCCACAAAATGTTGCCTGCATGTCGTTCAAAAATACAGAAAGCATTTGATATCTTGACAGGTGTGCCATCTTGGCCAGCATAGTAGGCATCCATGAATTTGGCATTGACTGGGCAGTCAGTCAATGGCTCTAGTGACACTGTGGATTGACCAAACCCAAATTCTCCACAGTCGAAGAAGGTTTTGAAGTACCAGTCCTCGGTTGGGTTCATGTATGGGACAAACAGCTCTGATACAAAGCCTCTATACAAGACCCTTCTATATTTGTGCTTTTCAAGATCATAAATTGATGCTAGAGATATGATTGTACCAGTTCGAACATCAAATCCGAGATGGAAGACCCAGTTAGCCCATCTGATCACAACAAAATAAATTTAAATAGGAATATATATATATAGTACCTATATTTATTATTGTTGTTGGACTATAATTAAGTGATCGATGAATGAATATAATTGTTGTTGGACCATAAATTAAAATCCATATAGAGCTAAAATAAGCATTTTTACCGTTCAAGCATCGCCATACATATTTTACAATTGTAAAAAATAAAAACAGCTAACGATATGAACAACAAATACAAATATAATTATGTTGGACAAGTGACAATTGTCTCCACTTAATTAGAGGATGCCTTATGTTCGACTCACATGAATACGAACATAATAAATATCTATGGTGAACTCAATATTTAGTTGTGACTAACTCATTCTGGTGGCATGACTTTGTTGTGAATGAATTATTCCAATATTATAAAAGTAGCTTCGTAAATATATATATATTTTTATATAATTATGTTGGACAAGTGACAATTGTCTCCACTTAATTAGAGGATGCCTTATGTTCGACTCACATGAATACGAACATAGTAAATATCTATGGTGAACTCAATATTAGTTGTGACTAACTCATTCTGGTGGCATGACTTTGTTGTGAATGAATTATTCCAATATTATAAAAGTAGCTTCGTAAATATATATATTTAAATAAAAAAATGGGGTTTAAAATGACATTCATGTAAACCTTACTATTTCGTTAAAATTAAAGGAAGTTGAGGTTCCACCTCAAAATCAATTGGCAATGAGGGGAGTAGCCCAACTCCTTATAAGCTCTTGCAAGATTTTCAAACATTTCCATGTGAGACTTTTTACCTTTATATTCTCACAAAAACATGTGTATAAAATGAAATCCAACAATATCAATCTGAAAAAACATGTGATCACACGCATATCTTTAGAGACATTAGTTGACCACATCCACATGCAGTTATTACATATCATGTCAGATGATCATGGCCCAGTAATGTGATATTAATTGTGGCAAATGTTTGAGCTTACTTATATCATTAGAATCATCCCTGCTCAAGTCAACTTCAATAATCAATAATTAAGATGTAATATTAAGTTGAGTACTAAACCTGATAGTGTGCCCCTCGAGGCTGAACCCTTCTTCCTGCGACTGCACCACCGGTGCGCCACGTAGCCATGGCCCGAAAGGCGGCTTCTGCTTCGAAGCTTGGTACTCAGTTCCCTCTCCTTTTGGCACAGGAACTATAAATCTATCAGTATATTTAATTATCTCCATCTCATCTAGATCAACCACAAATGCTATTCCCTCCACTGGCCTCACATACAAGTTCACTGTCTCATTTGTGTAGAAACAATTAATCTTTAATGTTCTTCTACTCTTTGCCTCTCCAAACCAACCAACTGAAAAACCGCTGCACACAACTTGGGATATATCAAGCCCTCTCTTTCTAATGGACTTGATAAATGGTTCATGTTTAAATGGCAACTCATTTGCATATGTTTGTTCGTCCAAGGTTAACACAGGTAAGCCATTTGCTCCGTTGTGAACTTTACTAGAGACTATGGAACGGGTCGATAAATCCACGATAATCTCGTGGGTTTGCTTATTAAGCCGTGTAACGACCAAGGCTCCGCGAGGAGGTGTTCTATATTTGTGCTTTTCAAGATCATAAATTGATGCTAGAGATATGATTGTACCAGTTCGAACATCAAATCCGAGATGGAAGACCCAGTTAGCCCATCTGATCACAACAAAATAAATTAAAATAGGAATATATATATAGTACCTATATTTATTATTGTTGTTGGACTATAATTAAGTGATCGATGAATGAATATAATTGTTGTTGGACCATAAATGAAAATCCATATAGAGCTAAAATAAGCATTTTTACCGTTCAAGCATCGCCATACATATTTTACAATTGTAAAAAATAAAAACAGCTAACGATATGAACAACAAATACAAATATAATTATGTTGGACAAGTGACAATTGTCTCCACTTAATTAGAGGATGCCTTATGTTCGACTCACATGAATACGAACATAATAAATATCTATGGTGAACTCAATATTTAGTTGTGACTAACTCATTCTGGTGGCATGACTTTGTTGTGAATGAATTATTCCAATATTATAAAAGTAGCTTCGTAAATATATATATATTTTTAAAAAAATGGGGTTTAAAATGACATTCATGTAAACCTTACTATTTCGTTAAAATTAAAGGAAGTTGAGGTTCCACCTCAAAATCAATTGGCAATGAGGGGAGTAGCCCAACTCCTTATAAGCTCTTGCAAGATTTTCAAACATTTCCATGTGAGACTTTTTACCTTTATATTCTCACAAAAACATGTGTATAAAATGAAATCCAACAATATCAATCTGAAAAAACATGTGATCACACGCATATCTTTAGAGACATTAGTTGACCACATCCACATGCAGTTATTACATATCATGTCAGATGATCATGGCCCAGTAATGTGATATTAATTGTGGCAAATGTTTGAGCTTACTTATATCATTAGAATCATCCCTGCTCAAGTCAACTTCAATAATCAATAATTAAGATGTAATATTAAGTTGAGTACTAAACCTGATAGTGTGCCCCTCGAGGCTGAACCCTTCTTCCTGCGACTGCACCACCGGTGCGCCACGTAGCCATGGCCCGAAAGGCGGCTTCTGCTTCGAAGCTTGGTACTCAGTTCCCTCTCCTTTTGGCACAGGAACTATAAATCTATCAGTATATTTAATTATCTCCATCTCATCTAGATCAACCACAAATGCTATTCCCTCCACTGGCCTCACATACAAGTTCACTGTCTCATTTGTGTAGAAACAATTAATCTTTAATGTTCTTCTACTCTTTGCCTCTCCAAACCAACCAACTGAAAAACCGCTGCACACAACTTGGGATATATCAAGCCCTCTCTTTCTAATGGACTTGATAAATGGTTCATGTTTAAATGGCAACTCATTTGCATATGTTTGTTCGTCCAAGGTTAACACAGGTAAGCCATTTGCTCCGTTGTGAACTTTACTAGAGACTATGGAACGGGTCGATAAATCCACGATAATCTCGTGGGTTTGCTTATTAAGCCGTGTAACGACCAAGGCTCCGCGAGGAGGTGGTGGAGATTTGGTGTTGGTGGTGGATTTTGATTGCCATGAGAGGACGGTGTACTTTTCTGGCTCATCTAGGCCTACGTATTGGAAGGTTAGGTTTTGGGCAGGGAATGCTTTGTGGATTATGGCTTTGATATGGATGAACTCGGACGGTGTTAGAGGGTCTAGGGGATGCTGTTTTAGGCATAAGGCTGGTGAGAAGGTGATGAAGATGGAGAAGAGTAATAACAAGAGAGCGGGTGTCACTACTCTGGATGCCATGGCATTGTGAGAGAAATGCAGGCATCAAGGTTCCTCTTAAATAAGAGTTTCAACTAGCTAGTATAGCAAATAACTGCCAATTTCTGGGAGAACTTTCAAGGACCAGCTAGCTTAGTATGGTGTAATTATGCTAAATGCATGGTAAACGGCTAAATGGAAAATTACCGTACTATCACATGCGACATGTGCAAACGATGGAGATCGTTAAATTTTAACAATATATCTGAATTTAGAAGTAACAGGCGTATCACATCCTTTCTATATATATTGAAGGCAGTTGAGGTTCTACCCCAAAACTAATTAGTAATAATGTGGAGAATAGCCCAACTCCTTATAAACCCTTGTTAGTTTTTCCAACTTTTCAATCCACATTTTCACCTTCACATTCTCACATATATAAGTATAAGGGTTATTAGTAGGCAAGGTTTTGTAGATAATAATATAGATAATAGATCATGATCATAGTCTAAAATATCAATAATATCGAGGGTAGTATCATTTTTTCGAGGCAATGATATTTTGGAACGTATCCATACACATATCGTATAAATATCGATAATATCGGAAAATATCGACGTCAATAATTTCTCTCACATTTTAGCAATATTTGGCCAAAATATCGCTATAATATCGTTATAATATCGATAATATCAAGATGATAAAGACAATGAAAATTTTAAAGAGTTATTTACACGTAAGAAGAAGAAGGAGAAGACATGAATTCTTATCCATATATATATATATGGATATATATATATATAACTCGAGAGGTTGAAATCTGATGATGCATTTACCATTTCCCATGTTCCTATATATACGTAAGAAGAAGAAGACATGAATTCTTATCCCAATATATAAGACCTAGCGAGTCGGTAAACCCAGAGAGCCAGATCCACCAACCAATTCTTTCTAGGCTTGAAGGGAGGGACCTGGCTAGTCAGTAAACCCAGAGAGCCAGATCTACCAACCAATTATAGGCTTGAAGGGATGGACCTCAAGGCCAAGAGTAGTGTGGGGGCAATGAGAAAAGCCGTGCTAGCTTAGCTCCAATCCAACCTCGGATGGGGACTTGGGCATTGGGGCTCCAAAGGACCGGTCAATTCAAAGCAACTAAGGCCACAACCAAAGCTGAAAAAAGTATCTATGACAGATTTTAGCAACAACAAATTCGCACCAAAAGCCAAGGCTCAATCAAACAAGATGGGAAAATTAGAATTGCTATTTAGGGTAGCAAGGATGCTATATGGTACATCAATGCACCACATGTGTTGCCTGTTGGATTGCCAACAGATCATATCCATCTAGATTTTCTAGTGTACATAATCCATCTAGATTTTCTAGATGCCATTTTATAGACTGGTGGCCTGAACTGAACCATTTCTATATTAGCTAAGCTGCATTCTAGAGAGAGAGAGAGAGATGAAAAGGAAAAACCATTTGATTTGCATGTTTTATTATACAAAATTAACACATCTTTATTGGGTGGTGATGACATAATACAAAATCTTAATTATAGGAGAAAAAAGAAGAAAAGAAAGCTAGGCATAATTAGGAGGTAATGCTAATTAGGGTTTTGAAGTGCTGTTCACATGATTAGGAGGTTTTGTTTTAAGAACTGGATTGCTCTCAAAGAAATTAGTGGGCCGAAGCTCAAACCCACCACTTAATGTTGGCATGATTGGGAAATCTTCTTGGCAAGGAACATGATGAAAGCCCATGGTGTACCACAGCACTATGTCCTTATTTTCGATCCCTCGGTTCCTGCAGTGCATTAATTTTGACATAAATTTAGGGGTGAAGTTGTTGTACAAATAGTATTATTGAAATTGTCAAACTCACACCAAATGTTAATATATACCTGAGGGTCCAAGTAGCCAATGTATCATCTCCATGGCTCCGATCAATATATTGTCCTCCTGCCCATTTTTCAGACTTGTTATAAGGCGTGACCCATACATTGTAATTAGTGAAGGCACCTCGGATTTGTGGGAAATCATCAGAGGATAAAAGTGGGTTTGAAATTGACCCTGGAATCAGACGGTAGCCTATGTTGTTTCCAGGTTTGGTCTTCTTGTTAGGGTTCACCACAACTAGCTCCGATGGCTTCAAACCCAACTGAATTTTGGCATCTGATTCAGTTTTAGCTGTCTCACTCTCGACTGTCCAATAACTCTTCCTAAGTGAGCTCTTGTCTGTCACTCTTTTTGTCACCAAATTGTTTTTGACAAAGGAGTTGGCTTCGCCATCCACGTCGAGATCAAGATAGTAGGTCAAGAAATGGTCGTGGTACACCCCAATTGTGTTTTTTGCTAGCAATGTTCCATATGCCTCCTCCTTTATTTGACTCGTGTGGGTGTAATCTGCAGCCTTCACTTCTAGTATTCCTGTTAAGCCTACCTGTTTTCAAAAGGAAAATAGCCTATATACCTTAGGATCATCATTGTAATTTTCTCATCTCACTCGCTATGAAACCATTAGTGAGTTCCATATAAAATATGAATGTGATTTACAATGCGATCAATAAATATATTACAAGAAATCATATCATACCCCTATTTTGATGGAGCCGCTTGGCTTAAATTCCCAATCAAGTATGTAATCGTAGTTGCCAATGGTTGTGACCATCCTGACTATCAAGCTCACCTCCGGCCTAACCTCCGTTATCTACATTACCATCACCATATATATAACTCTCATTCATAATCACATATAGTAATGCTAGAAATTATCACATTTTCTAATCACATGATGTCACAATTGATGTATTAACAATTGATCTAATATCACGTGATCAGCTAATTACTCACATAAAATACATGAAGGGAATTGTCGTAATTGAAATTAAAAATGAATTCTAGTAAGCTTACCACTTCTCCTGGAATTGCTATTTCAGTGTGACGCCACAAGACACTCCCAGAATGTTGCTCAAATATGCAAATAGCATTGGATATTTTGACAGGGGTGCCATCCTCCCCAGCAAAGTATGCGTCTATGAATGCAGCATTGGCAGGGCAATCAGCCAGTGGCTCCAATGGCACAGCCGATTGACCGAACCCAAACTCGCCAGCATCAAAGAAGGTCTTGTAGTACCATTCTTCAGTTGGGTCCATGTATGGCACGAACAGCTCCGATACGAACCCTCTGTACAATACTTGCCGATATGTACCCTTTTCTAGATCATATATTGATGCCAAGGAAATTATTGGACCAGCTCGAACATCAAATCCTACATGGAACTCCCAATTGGCCCAACTGGTTGCATTTTAAAAGCAAGAATGAGTTAGAGTGATTCTATTAACATTTAACACTTGTGTAAAATAAAATAAAGTAAAATTTTGATACTTTCTTCGGACACTCCCAAAATAAGTGATTGTAAAACTTTCGGATTATTATTATTTTTCTTTTCATACAAGCGATATTGAAGTTGGGAGATTCAAACATACGAAGTTAATTACTCTTAACTACTTAAACTACAAATCCCTTATCATAAATTAGGCCTTAAACCAGCACTTTGGGAGTGTTGTTAAGTTAAAACTCTTTCACAAAGTTAAGTTAAGCTGTTAAAAAAATGAAGTTTACTACTTCCCATACTTATGCGCCAAAAGTAAGTCAAAGATAGGACTAAAATGAGGCCATGAGGTTGAGAAGAATCCACAAGTTTGCATAGATGTACACGTGCTTGAATATCTTTAAGTCCATTGAGAAAAAGATACGCTGTTGACGAATATGTGGAACACAAGCCGGCATTTTGTCATTAGTGATCGATTACATTGATTTTTCAATGTTTGATGACAATTTCCACATACCTAACTATATACGTGTGGAATATTTAACGTTACTTTCATGGGTTAATTGTTTTATTAGTTTCTAAATTTAGACTCGATTTGCATTTAAGTTCTTCAATTTTCAAAATCATTCTCATGGTCCTTCCACTTCAGTTTCGGTAGAACAAATGGTCTTGCTGTCAATTTTGTCTTTTCTGTTAAATGCAGAGATAAAATTGTATTTTTGTATTAAATTGATTAAAATATGAATAAAAAATTAAAATTAAACTCTCTCTCTCCCCCTCTGTCCTAATTTCTACTCCCCCAAAACTTTATTTATTTTTGTTGGTTTTTTATTTGATTTTCTTTTATTGTTATTTTAAATATATGATTTTTTATTCATTTTTTTTGTTTTAATACAAAAATACCATTTTGCTCCTGCATTTAACATAAAAAATTAACAAAATTGACAGCATGACCATTTGTCCTAACGAAAGTGAAGTTAAAGGACCACGGGAACGATTTTGGAAATTGAGGGATTCAAATGCAAATCAGGTCTAAATTTAGGGACTAATAAAACGATTAACCCTAGTTTCATTGACAAATATACTAATAAAAAACTGTTACTTTTTTTTTTCTCTTTATGAGTATGATTTGGTGAGTAAGATCATACAATAATTTGGGCTTTCTAAGCGAATCAAACCATTTATACCATAACTCATGATCGCATTTCTGATACTAACCTTATTTTGTGCCCATTGATCTTGAACCCAGGTCCATCCGGTTGGTCTATGGCGAATCTATTCAGCCTTGGACCGAACGCCGGCTTCTGCTTCGACAGCCTGTACTCCGTCCCCTCAGCTTTTGGCACCGGTAGCCTAGCCCGGTCATAATACTCAACTATCTTCAACTCATCAAGATCAACGAGCAAAGATACTCCCTCCAAGGGCCTCATGTACAAATTAGCCGATCCCTCAATATAAAAACACAAAATCTTTATCACTCTTTCACTGTGCTCCTCTCCAAACCACCCAACTGAAAACGTGGTACAAACAACCTCGGACAAGTTAAGCCTCCTCTTCTTGACCGAGTCAATAAATGGTTTATAGGAAAACGGCAGTTCACTTGCGACCGTTTGTTCGTCCAAGGTGAGCAAAGGGTAGCCATCATTTCCATTGTAAACTTTATCAGAAACTATGTAGCGATTTGATAAATCCACTACGAGCTCATGGGATTGTCTGTTGAGCCGTGTGATGACAAAGGCTCGGCGAGGTGGGGGTTTTGATTTGGGTTTCGAGAGCCATGAATGGAGGGCTGGTTTGTCTGGCTCGTCCAAGCTTATGTATTGAAAGGTTAGGTTGTGTTTGGGGCTAGGGTATGATTTCTTGACTAGGGTTCGAACCAGTTTGAACTCAGATGGGGTTAGAGGGTCCAGTGGGTGGTGGCTTGAGGTTGTTGGTGAGAAGGTGAAGAAGGAAAAGAGCAAGAAGAACACTAGTTTCAACGTTGAAGCCGCCATGGCTTTTTTTGGCTTCTTTGTGCATGTGGCGTGATAAAAGTATTAACCCTTCCTTAAATAGCACGTTGTTGCTTCTCATTTGCTAATTAATTAGAACGACTAATCTAAACTCTCATGTTACTCTCTGAAAAATAATATTTTCATTGACAATTAATTAATTACGTCATAAATTTTTTTCAGAAATGAGCAATAGACAACAAGTTTAGTTAAACTAGACTTGTTTGGAAGTCCTTGGTTGAGCATTTGTCAGATGTATATTAAAAAATAACGATTCCTGACAAAATAGTTGACAGCCCATACATATATATACTCTCAAGGGATTCCAACTAATAGCGAGAATATTTTTAAACCCCCAAAAAAGTCTATGTAGAATATTCTTTGGGTTTGGGTCAACACTAATTAATCAGGGCTTTACTGGGACAGGGAGGAAGTATCAATGGCATGCGATTTATTTGGTAAGTCTTCGATAGTTACATGCTCTTGCGTTAGCATTTTCCAAAGTCTTTTGGGGCTTAGACTAGGTCATTTTTTCTCATCACATTTATCAAAATCATCGATCGTGGCCGGATCTAAAATTCAAGTTCACACTTAAGCAGGTTGTTCTCATACCGTGCTTGAATCGGGCTTGTGCTTGGCCAATTTAACTTTGAATATTTTTTTCAAACTCATGTTAGCATATTACATTTTTACCAAAAAATATATCATGAACATATTATATATAGGCTTATTTAGCTACATGCCCCCTGTGCTTTGCAACTTGTCTCATATTACCACCCGGGTTTTAAAACGTCTCAAAGTACCCCCCAACCTTTTAAAAATGGTCTCACGTTACCCTTTCCGTCAGGATTATTGACGTTCCGTTACAAGCTTTGGGCTCCACTTCGTTTTAATCTTTAACCTCTGCGAATAAGGGCTTTTTCACTTTCAGATGAAGAGAGGAAATATGGTATTTGGGTGAGAAGGAGGCTAGGGCTTATCAAAATCTGTGGTGGGGTTCGAAATTTGGGAGAATTTGGAGAAGAAATCACGGGTCGCACGATTTGGGAGAAAAGGGGGAACTGGGTCGCACGATTTTAGAGGTTCAGTTGTTGTCTCTGTAAAACTAGGGCTTTTGCAAAATCTGAGGTGGGGTTCGAATTTTGGAGAATCTGGAGAAGAAATCACTCTTTGGCGTTAGACTTTAAGGCTAGAAAGTGCGAAGATGGTGGTGCTTAGATAATCTGGAGGTTGTCAACCCATATGTAAGTGGACCCATTCTCAATCGATTTTCTTGATTTTGGCATGTGCATTGGACTATTGTTAGAGTTTTTTTGGTTTTGTTGTATACTTTTTGACTCTGTGCTGGTCTGGTGTGGCATTGTGTGGTCCCTTGTGTGTTCCTTGTCTGGTCTTTGTGTGTTGCTGGATTTTGTTTTGTTTTTTGGTATACTTTTTTACTCTATGCTATGGCTTATTTAGACTGAACCTTACAAATACCTTACAAAGCACCTTGGTATTCAGACTGAACTAAAATCTGCCAAATATAATTTTTGTTTTATGCTAGACTGAACCTTACAAACACCTTACAAAGCACCTTGGTATTCAGACTGAACTAAAATCTGCCAAATATTATAGTTGTTTTGTCTTTGTTACCTTTATCGACTTGTTAAGTGACTCTTCCTCTTACACAGATAAAGATGCTGATGAGGTTGTTACATTTAAGTTTTTCCATGGAGGTAAACTAGTTAAAAATAGAAGGGACAGTGAATGGTCTTATTTGGGTGGTGAAGTCAGTTGGTTTGATTATTGTGAGGTTGACTATATGTCCATGTTAAAGCTATTTGGAATGGCTAAAGATTTGGGATATGGCGATGGGTATGATGTGAGTTTTTTTGGTGAAGAGTTTGGAGCTGGAAGACTTATTCAAATAATATCAGATAGTACGCTTTTAGCTTGTATGAGCATGGTACCTAAAAGCAATAGCAGGGTGATAGTTTTGTACTTGAAAGTAGTGAGTCTGACTTCAAGCCAAGTGGGGAATGATAGCAGTGATCCAGAATATTGTTGTTCTGAGGATGATGATAGCAGTGATCCAGACTTTGTAGACAGTGACTATGCACAGAGTGATGAAGAGATTGACTTATTGAAGAAGGATGATAAGTGGTTCGAAGGTTATGTGGATCATAGTTGTACTGACAATGATCCTAATGCAAAGGAAAATGATGAGTCAGACAATGGAGAAGAGTCACCTACACTTACTTGCCCAAATAGCTCTTCAAGTGAAGATGAAGCAGTAGGTGAACTAAGAAGGAAGAAGAATAGAATGCCAAAAGGTGAAGATTTCAGACCTGAAATTGATATGGCAAACCCAAGTTTCAAAATAGGTTTAAAGTTTGCAACTGCCGAGATATTTAGAAAAGCTGTGAGGATATACTCCATTAATTGTGGAAGGGAGTTGATATTTATGAGTAATGACCGTAACAAAATAAGAGTAGTTTGTAAAGAGGGCTGTCCTTTTGTTATCCATGCTTCAAGTGTTAGTGGTAGCACTTATCTGCAGGTGAAAACCTTTAATCCTACACATGTTTGTAGTAAAGGTAGTAAAAATATACATGCCACTGCTAGCTGGTTGGCTGAAAGATATTCTGGGCAGTTAAGGCTTAATCCAAATTGGACTGCTTCTTCTTTTGCAGAGCAAGTTTACCAAGACTATGGTTACAGACCATCTAGAGCAACTGTGTACAGAGCAAGAGTCATGGCAGTTGACATTGTAGAGGGGTCTTACAGTAAACAATATGAAGTTTTGTGGGATTATTGTCATGAGTTAAGAACCAGAAATCCTGGAAGTACAGTTATCATTAAATCTGAAATGGAAGGTGATAGGCCTCGGTTTCAGAGGATTTACATCTGTCTTGCAGCCTGCAAGAAGGGGTTTTTAGATGGTTGTAGGCCTGTGGTTTGCTTGGATGGGTGTCATGTCAAAGGGCCTCACCCCGGGCAAGTGCTTTCTGCAATGGGAGTTGATGCAAACAACGGTATGTTTCCACTTGCCTATGCATATGTAGAGAATGAGAGCAATTCAACATGGCTGTGGTTTTTAGAATTATTGAGTGGTGATCTGAATATTAGGAATAGCCATGGTTATGTATTTATGACTGACAAACAAAAGGGTTTAATAGATGCTGTGGATGCTCTATTCCCTCATGCAGAGCATAGACATTGTTTGAAACATCTGTATGGAAACTTCTATTTGGAACATAGAGGTCTTGCTTTGCAACATCAAATGGAAGCAA
>NW_018921608.1:10823-24735 GCF_002207925.1 Prunus avium | reverse complement strand
GTATGATTTAATAACGTCATATTTTATTTATTTAAAGACGTATTGTATTCTTTTACACGACGGAGGTTGTATAAAATAGGTCGTCTATTCTTCTCCAAGACAATTTTTTGGTTCATTTTTCAGTATACAGACGTCGGTTGTTTTTTTGTTAATGACGTTGTTTGTTACAACAACGACGGTGATTTCGCGTCGTGGTTTTACTTTGCAAAAGACGTCGATCGATTTTACGACGGTTTGAAAACCAAATTCACGACGGTGAATTCCCGTCGTCTTTTGCCTTTTTTGTAGTAGTGATTGAGACATTCTTATTTCCAATGAGTGAAGCTAAGCATTGGAAAATGACTATTCCCAACGGGTAAAGGGAAGTGTCAAAATTGGCTTGTTTCCAATGGGTAATAGGGAGTGCTGGAAAAAGCTTATTTCCAACGAGTAAAGCTAGGCATTTGGAAAATGACTATTTTCTATGGATAAAAGGAAATGCTTGGAAAATATCTCATTTGCTTACCCACATTGGAGAACTCTAAGTAATGGGTTTGGACATTGGTGCTCCCAAGTAGCTAGCCCAAAGTCTCCATTATCCAAGAGCTTCCGTGGGCCTTGTGGACCTCCGTAACCTTCCACACCACAATCCCTCATGCAAGCCCCGTAACCACATGACTTGGGTTCATGTAAGCTTGATAGGTGATTGACATATGAAAAATGTATTATTGGCTTTGCATAGCATGGACACTATTATTTATTTAATGAATTAATTCCCAAAATATAGCTTGGATTAATGCATGACCAAAATTATATGTTATATCGGGCCTTAAATGTCTTTGGGCTTCTCGTGACTTTTTTGGGCCTCAACAGGTCCATATCGTATTTGTGCAAATTTCCATAAATAAATAAACAACAATACCTATATAATTATTAGGTCCATATCGTATTTGAGGAAAAGATGTTCTATCTTGCCTCCAACAGCGTTACACTCATATCATTTATTGAGTGTGATTCACGCTTGGTGGATGAAGAATCTGCTTCAACTGGGTTCCTGTCAGTAAAGAAACCAGGTTGTTTGGGCGCAGGCAATGAACCCTCACCAGCCAACATCAGCACCACCGATGCCATGTTTGGTCTATCTTCTGGTTGTTGCTGCACACACAACAGAGCTATGTGAATGCATCGCGACACGTCCAGTAGAGGACACGAGCCATCTAACACCTCATCCATTACTTCCAATGGCCTTCCTTCAATCCATAGAGTCCATGCCTAAAATTAATCAAATTTATGTTATAATGCTCTTCCTTCCTTCCCATGTTAAAAAAAACATATGAAGTAAGCTTGAACAAGTTGTTCTTTAATAAAGCTTACATGTCCTAGAAGGTTAAGCTGGTGGTCTGGATGATAAAATCCCCTGTTCTTCTTCCCACTCACTATCTCCAGCACCATGACGCCGAAGCTATAGACATCGGATTTGATTGAGAAGAGTCCATCAACTACGTACTCAGGAGACATGTAGCCACTGCAAAATGAAGTTGGAGTTACGAGTTCACCAACAATGTGAAATGTACGAGACAAGTTCAGAGATACCTACTAAGTTCCAACCACTCTATTAGTATTTTCCTCAGTTTGATCTGCCCCGAATGCTCTAGCCGTGCCAAAATCAGATATTTTTGGATTCATATCTTTATCTAGCAAAACATTGCTGGTTTTAAGATCCCTATGGATTATCCTCAGTCTAGAATCTTGGTGAAGATAAAGAAGTCCTCGAGCAATTCCACCGATGATATTGATGCGTTGATCCCAACTGAGGAATTTACTTCTTGTATCATCTGACCAATTGATCATAAAAGTTAGTTTAATGTACACTTAATTTTAGAACAAAAAGTTTAAGAGGAATTATGAAAAGACTGAGGAGAGTGCTAGTTGATGGAGGTTCAAACCAAATATGAAGTAGTCCAAGCTCTTGTTGGGCATGTATTCATAAATTAACATTTTTTCGTCTCCCTCAATACAGCAACCAAGAAGCTTTACAAGATTTCTGTGTTGAAGTTTAGCAATCAATATTACTTCATTCATGAATTCTTTAATTCCTTGGCCCGAACATTTTGAAAGCCTTTTGACTGCTATATCTTGCCCCTCTATCTTGCCCCTCTATCAGTACGTACAGCAACCAAGAAGCTTTACAAGATTTCTGTGTTGAAGTTTAGCAATCAATATTACTTCATTCATGAATTCTTTAATTCCTTGGCCCGAACATTTTGAAAGCCTTTTGACTGCTATATCTTGCCCCTCTATCAGTACGCCCTAGAAAGCATCATTTCCAATAAGTTGAGAGATATATTTTTGAACTAATAATACATCACATTATACTTTGTTACCTTATATACTGGTCCAAAACCACCTTCTCCCAGCTTGTTATTGTTTGAGAAATTATCAGTGGCTCTAGATACGGTGGCCAAATCAAATGTTATCAGCTCCATGTCTTCGTTTCCGCATTCAAAATCAAAGTTCTTTTCACGTATGTTTTTCATTTTTCCTGAGACAGTTGATGAAGCAATAAGTTCATGATTCTTTCCAAAACAGGAAGAGGAAGGGAGGATCAAAAAAGTTATATCACCTTCCAGAAAAGACAACCAAAAAAAAAAAACAGAAAAGAAAAACAGAGAACTCTGTCTAACACATGATCAACAAAATGGTGACATTAATTAATTTCTACCTTGTGCTTTCAATGTCTTCTTCCGCTTATAAAAAACCAATCCTATTATTATCATTCCCATGACTAGCAGCCCAACGCTGGCTATGATTGCCACTTTCTTCTTTACACCTAAAAGTTCAAATCAAATAATTCGTTAATCATTAGTGATGTGTTCCAAGTTACAACTAAAAGTTCAAATCAAATAATCATTAGTGCAGCCATTCCCTTGTGCTCAACATAACATCCTCTAAACAAGACCAGAAAAAAAGTAAGGAAGAAACTAACTTGAAAGAACATGAAACAAATCCAAGTACCTAATCCCAAGAGGGCTGTCCGGACAAAAATGTCTTGCCCACCAGAGTCGAATTCTTTTATATCAATGAGGTCACCAGACCAAAGCAAACATCCACTTCCTCCTTCACTAATATCCAAATTTGCATATGCTGTGCAAGAGCAGTTTCTCAAACACATTTTCTTGCATTCCTCGAGGGACATAGTACTATTGATCCATGACGAAGATGTATCCGGTAATTTCGCCCTAGTGAAACTCCGAAATCTGTCTTCATTATTACAACCCAATGGAGTTTTAGGAACACACCCCAAAGACGTGTTTTTCGAATTCCAGTCTCTCGGAGATTTTGGTACAAAACCTTGTAAGCATGAACATTGAGGATCGGTACCAAGCTTACAAAATGCATATGCACCACACAAATCATAGGTGTCACAACGATCTACCGGAGCAGAGTAAATTAAGTTCATGCTCTGTGATTTATCAACCCACATGAACCGCTGCAAGCCACCGGACAAGTTCAGCAGTAATCTTGAATGCAACGCATCCTTCAGGAGCTCAAACTTGTAAGAGACCTCACTCTCATTTGACACAAAATCGATTTTAAATAATTCATTCTGAGATCTAAGTTGAGGACTCCCTGTAAAACCAAGGCCATTCCATGAACCCAACCTATACTGTGCTCCAGGACCTTTCTTAACAACCAGTTGAGGGTATCCGCTACGATCTATGGAAAATTTGAATTCACCTGGAGCTGGATCATCTGCATCTTTCCAAGAAGACAAAACTTTGTTTAGCCCGGTTTTCAAGTTCCAGCCAAGCTTCATTCCTGGTAGCAAATTATCAGTTGGATAATCAAAGCTCTGCCACACAAGCTCATTTCCATCTTTTACAACAAGATTTCCTGATTCTAGGAGCTGAGCAACTGGTTGCCTTATGAATTTTCTTGAAGTGTTGGATGACCAAACAATGCTATTTCTATTTGTGTCACTTAAAAGAACAAGAGCTCCTTGATCAGTGATATTCAAGGCTCCTGCTGAGAGATGAGTAAGTGGATTTTCTCTGTTGGCCACCCATACAACTGTCCGAGGAGATAGTTCATTGTACCATATTCCCAAGTATCGGTTCCTTGAATTGCCAGGGCTAAAGAATCCTAATTCGAAGCTTCCACCAGAGGAAACAAGGGTCTCTCCATCTGTGATTGATACATTCGGAGTGATGATGTCTTTGGTGTTGGAGATACTTAGAATGGAGAACAGAAGTGATGTAAAGACAAAGAGCGTTGTAAAGATTTCCATAGCTCTTCTGTCTGCATGAGTAGGAGAATTCAAGTTTCAAATATGTGAAAGATTTTAGGAAATTTCGTGACTCTGCTGTTCTTGTAAGCAAACCAAAGATTGTTCTTGTAAGCAAACCAAAGAATGCAGGCGCATTCAATGCCTCCATTAAAGCTCCCAACAAATCTTGGACATGTAGAAAATCATAGGGTTGTCAATGAGGAAAAAAGCAATAATGTAGATAGCTTTAATACAAGTAGCTGGAGCTGTTGGTCCCTTTTTTGCCTTCCTCTCCCGGGTCGATCTGCTTTGGAGAATAGGAAGGAGCCGGGTCAACACCAATGCCCCGATTGGATTTCTGCCTCGTGAGAGGACTCCTTGAAGTTCGGATAAAACTGAAAGTTGGATCAAGTTGAAAAGAGCGGGCGAGCTCAGATTGGGCCCTGATGACTTGCCTCTTCTGGCCTGATCGCAGGTTGCTTAGGCATGCCACTATTGGGGATGAGACTAGCCCAATAGACTTGGTATATGTGATGTAGAGTGTCTCTTTAATGGACTTGTGCTTGTTTTGGACCTCTGATCTAGCCATTGTGTGCTCCAAGTGGAGTACTGGCTTGGATGAGTTCTTTTCTATGCCTCAATTAAGAAGACTTCAATATTCTTTCAATTGTGCGTTGTTATTGGTTTAACAGATACAGATGGTACCTGACCAGAAAAGAAGGAAACCAATGTTGAGGTTAATGCTCCCTTGATTAGGTTCAAAAACCAATTTTGGGCCCAAGATGGCCCTATATTGGGTCAAGACTTAGCTAATTCAAGCCCAATAGTATGATTTGGGCCCAGGCAAGCCCTTGTTTTCGGGCTAACGAAGCCCAATTTGGACCTAAAACCCTTATTGTGGGTCTATTTAGAAATCAGCAGTTATATTCAAAAGGTTTAAATATAGAAGATGCGGGAAAGCAAATTGCCAGAAAGTACAATGAAAAAGGTAAATGACAAGAGTGTAAAATATGATTAATGTAAGCTATAAAGAGAGTAAAACTTCCAAGAACTAGAGATTTCTTGTTATTTATTGTCAAAGTTGATAGGGAGGCCCATTGTCTTCTCTCTTTGGCCTGACAAGCTACAGTTTTTCCAAAATCAGGAAAATTCAAATGTCTCCACATCTCTCATTGATACTAACTTCAAAAATAGGTGTGAGTCATTTATTTTTTCTTCCAGGTGGCTAAAAGAAGAGAGGGACGTTTGAACTACATGTTGTTTCTACGATTGACTTCCACCTTGCCAAACATTTTTATTAAGCTTGCTTCACCAATAGTGGATGTACCCTATCATATTTTCTTCCTGGCAACCATAATCGGTCTGATACCAGCTGGTTATGTCACTGTCACGGTATGTGTCTTTCACTTCTATGAAAATTTAAATTATGAAGTGCAATTGTGGTCTCAGAACATCACAAGGAATGAGTGCATTTTTGCTCACCACTTTAACCATAGGTGTACCCTCACCACCCTCCTCAATGCTTGACACGTGTCCATAGACATAACCATAGTTAACTTTTGCTTTGTATTTATGGAATCATAGTTATGTCTATGGACACGTGTCAAGCATTGAGAAGGGTGGTGAGGGTACACCTATGGTTAAAGTGATGAGCAAAAATGCTCCCCACAAGGAATTATCAGAACTCTACTCAAATCCTGAAGAATTCTATGCTCAAATGACCCAAAATAAAAATCACTATGCAAAAACAGATATGATTGTTATTTTTTGAATAGAGGAAGATCATTATACCTTCATCTTGGTCATCTCAGTCCGCACTGTTTACTCATGCAGAAAAAGATAAAATCATCTTTAGCAAAATTGTTAGTTTTCTAATTTAGGAAGAGAAAGTATCAATTTTGGAGAATGGTTTTTATTTTGGTTAATTTCACGAAGTGGTTGGAGCTCAAACCACCTGCCACCAACATGTTAAGGTGCTGAGATAGAGTTAGGCCTAATCTATGAAGGACAATTGTATTGGTGATTTATCTGAGTTCTCTGGTGTTCATAATGTACTCAAGTATCACTTGTTATGCCTATGTATCTCTGACTCAAGTGTCACTTGTTATGCGAAAGGTAAATAATTTCCTAAGAAGCCTTTGGCCAGTAACTAATCCTCCTTCAAGTCAAGAACATCTTTACATCCTCAACTTTTACAGAAGCCAGTCCGCCCATACCTTGCTCGAGGGTATTTTGACGATATAGGAGTATAAAATGTGATTCCATTAAGGACATCACGTCCTTTTTGTAATATGTTGTTGATTATGAATATATAGTGGGTTTGTGGAATGAAATAAAAAACAATATTAAATACAGTCGATGCTTCCACAAAAATCCGAAAAACAATATATTGTGTCATACTAGAGAAGTAGACACAAAAACCCAAAAAACAATATTAAATACAAACTCAATAAAGAATTCGGTAGACTACCACCGAAAAACTAAAAACGAATTCGGTAAACTGTCATTGAAAAACAACAACAATTTCGGTGGTAACCCATTGAAAGTTACGGCTATTTTCGTAAGACTAGGTTCGAACCCATACATCCATTTTCAACAAAATCATAACCATAAATCTCTATACTCTAAAACACATCCAATTTTTGAAATATCACTCATAGTCATAACATTACAAATCAAAATTGAAGGCTAATCTTGTGTTCTTCACGACCTTGGATTGGTGGCGTCATTCTTCACAACTTGGAGTACAAAGGAAGACAAGTTAACAATTTGGGTCGCAGAAGTTGTGAAGCAGAAGATGTGCCACAGAAGCTTGCCGTTTCTGAAATTGGTACTTAGGTGAAGAGGGGTAAATTAAATACCAATCTAACGGACTCAACAATATTCACACACTTTTAACTTAACCAGAGACAAATATGACTAGTCAACTACTAGTCATAAAAACTAGCAACAAGCACACACACAGAGCATATCAATATGTACCTGCAAGCCTAGAGAATTACTAGTGACAACCTAAGCACTCAGAAGGACCCGTCAATCTAGGCATCCCCTGTGCTAGCAACAACTATGGTGGAAGTGTGTGAAATCATCATAATCAAGTAAACACCAAACAATAGATAATGATGGCTAGTCAACTACAAGGACACAAACCCAGAATTCATACGATGACTAGTCAACCACCAAGAACACAAACCCAGAAAAATTACAGAGATGCAAATCAGAAATTGTTCACCCAGAAACCCACCATTGGGAAAAACTAGGGGTCATCAACCGACCAGGTAATCCACTAAGTAGAAAAAGATTCTTACAAATGAACACAAGCAAGCTTAGGAAAAAACTAGATCTATTTAGGAAGATGAGCTATACCTCCTTTGTGCACTCTTCTTCTCGCACTCTTCTTCTCCAACTTAGCAAAGCTTGAAGCTCAGTTCTTCATGGCAATGGCAGCTCCTTCTCCAGCTCTTTCATCCCATGGCACTAGCTTGCAAGCTCTAACTCAGACAGAAACCAAAATTTGGATTCAAAGGAGAATGACTAATTTCTTCAAGAAACCATACTCTTGAAGAAATCAGTCTTGAATCTGACTTAGATATAAATGAGAGAGTGTTTTAATTAGCTAGATGCAGATTAGTATTTCAAATGCAGTTTTTCAAAAAGAGATCAATTTGGAAAACTCATAGATGAAAATAAGATGGTTCTCTCTTGAGGAAGAAGAAGAGAAAGATGGCAAGCAAAACTTTCCAAAACTTCCACCCCAAAAGAGACGGCTGCCAAATGAGGAATTGTTTGGCCTTTACACCCAAAAATTCCCTTGGTCAGAATCGACACATGGCAGCAGAGAGGAAATGGAGAACAAAAAGGTTGGTTATCCAGCTGGAAATCCTATAGAGCAAGGATGACTAGTCATACGAGAAACAGATGACTAGTCATACGAGAAACAGATGACTAGTCATCATTTTATGAAATCAATTTAATGCAATGTGATGCAATGCACAAATTACCTTTGTCAATTTGCTTGAACCTCCATACGATAGTTGTTAGTTAAGAACACTTAGAGAAGCTATTCTTAATCTAAACTTGAGCTTGATAAAAACAATAAAAATCCTATTACAAAATTGTCAAGGAAAGCCAAAAGAAATAATCAAAATGCATACATTAACAGTTTTGGAGGTGATGTGCCGCATAAGTTGCCGCCTTTTGGTGTAGTGTCGTTTGAGATGGTGTTTAGGGATACATACGGGTTTGCAGATTTGTGGGGGTTAATTGATGGGGTGTGAATAAAAAATGTGTGTGATAGGGTTTGTAGATCTATGGGGTTTAATTGATGGGGTGTGGAAAAAATATGTGTGTGGGTTTAAGTTAGTGAGAGAAATTTAGGAAGAAATAATAGTGTAGAGAGTAATTTTAAATTTCATTAAAATGTTATGGGGGTGTAATGAGTATTTGGGGTCAAAAGAATAGATTGTTGGGTTCAAATAAAATCACCCTAAGACTAAAAGATAGTCTTATGCTCAAAATCATATCTTTTTTCTCTTTAAAAAATAGGTTTATACTAATATTCCTTTATGTTGAGTGTATAGTAATTAATATTGCCCATAAATGAAAAGAAATATTGATAGTACTAAAAAAAAGAGGAAAAAAATACTTAGACATGGTTGTTTGTACCATATTTGACCGGCCTCTCATGTCATGACACGTGGAAAAGACTTGACACTAGGTAAGGCCCATGCTAGCCAGCCTATCTCTCCTTGCCAAGCAGTTGGGCAATTCTTCCACTCCCAGTGCATGCAGTCAATGCTTCCAATCATGCCTGGAAAACCTCAAGCCTCGGCTTTTGGTACAAGCCTTCGGAAGTCCCTAGCCATAGGGTTGCAAAGGTACTCCCTCGTGTAGAGATTTTCTATTGCATCACATAATCTGACCAAGCACTCTAGGATAGTTGATTTCCCCATCCTAGCAATCTCATCCATCTGGACTGCAGATGCCCCATACGTAAGCATCAACAAAGCATCTATAAGTTGTTGCTCCGGAAGAAGACCCAAAACCCCAACAGCATCATACTTTTGAACGAAGTGTGTGTCGTAATTGCAAACATCATGCATGATTTTTTGGAACAAATGGGGCTGCATTATGTATCTCTCTACAAATGAGAAACAAAATATAACGAATTTGGGATAAAGTAATCTTCCAAGAGATCAAAGCAAACATGGGCACATTTGTAACTTACTTTAGAAATTAAAGTACTCATAGTAAAACTTAAGAATTCATATGTGGTTTGCTCGCTTTCTGCAGTTGAGTTAGGTCAGTTCACCAAAATAGAAATTCATTTCTTATGATTTTCGAGCGCTTTTTATGATAAGGGTATGGTCTATTTCTATTGTACCATTTTAAAATCATCTCTCTAAATAGAATTATAACAAGCAAATCGATAAATTTATTATTTTCACTAAATACTGAAATGGTCACACTACTAATTAAATAGCTAAACTAGTATTTTATTTTATTAGTTTTTTCAGGAATGTTGATTATAAAAATGCAAAAAGACTTCCATAAAATGGGAATAACACATATATTCGTAAACGGGAATAACAGCAGTCATTTTCTTCCCCTTTCTACCTTTTTAACTATTTGACTTCTTCCTTTTATCCCTGTTGTTCAATGTCATTATTGCAACGGCTCATTTTTACGAGAAGAATTGCAACGGGATATTTGTTAGTTGGTTTCAGACCATTGTGGAAACACATGTTACAGTGATGATATTTGGACGCCGCAGATGAAAACAACAATGCCGCCACTTTCTCTGTCTTCGACAATCTGCAAGTGCCGAAACCCAGTTCTCTTCTTTGAATTCTCTTTTGAAATTTCAAAGTCGAACGAACTAAACGGACAAAGATTCTTGAGAGAAAAAGCTCAAAATTCTTTTAGCTAAGGCAGAAGCAATGTGGAGTCTTGGGTTGATTTTCGTCTAATATGAACTGATAATGACTGGGATTTCCGTATAAAAGAATGGAAAACATTTACTCCAAAACGCGTTTTGTATTCAATTGTTGACAGGTGTGGCCTCACCATTGATGGACTGACTCATGTAGCAAACTCATGCGCGAATTAACAATAGTACTATATAGATGAAACAAGTGGCAAAGAAAAATCTAATCTTGACTTGTGAAAACCAACCATTTCATAGTTCACAAATATTTGACGTTTGGATGAGCATCTCCACCCGAGCTGTCAAAAGCCAGGTGGAGTGCTAAACGGCTAGAAAAGGTGGCTGACTCATATCCACCCGAAGTGCTATATCCAACGTGTAAGTTGCTAAAATATGATATTTGGTTTGAATATGTTAGGTTGTCTTTTATTATTCTCCATAAGGAGGTATATATAAGAGTTTACATGAGTGCTTTACAAGGAATTAGATACAGTAAAAGATTAGGAAAGTATCTCCTAATTATACAATGATTTGACAACTATATAAAATAGGAAAGTAAATCCCTTAATTAATCAAGAAAATAAATTTCCTTGATTAATTAGGAGACTCACTTTAACACTTCTTCTCAAGTTGGTGCATATACGTCACCAATGCCCAACTTGGTAATTAAGTCATGAAATACTCTGCCACAAACTGTTTTGGTTAAGATATCTGCCAGTTGATCTTCTGATTTTACGAATGGTAGGCGGATGATCTTCTTCTCAATTTTTTATTTGATAAAATGTCTATCCACCTCAACATGTTTGGTTCGATCATGTTGAACTGGATTATGGGCAATATCAATGGCTGACTTCTTATCACAATGTAACTCCATTGGCTTTTTTGGCTTGAAACCCAATTCTGTCAATAGCCTTCTGATCCATAGTAATTCACAAACTCCGTGAGCCATTCCTCGATACTCTGCTTCAGCACTAGACCGAGAAACCACATTTTGTTTTTTACTCCGCCAAGTGACTAGGTTACCTCCCACAAAAGTGAAGTAACCTGAAGTAGAGCGTCTATCAGTAATGGAGCCAGCCCAATCAGCATCTGTATATCCAATAACTTCGAGATCTCTATTTTTTGAGAACATTAATCCTTTCCCAAGGTCTGACTTTAAGTACCTTAAGATCCGATCAACTGCATTCCTATGAGACACACTGAGTGAATGCATAAACTGACTAACCACACTCACAACATATGCAATATCTGGTCTTATGTGGGCTAAATATATCAATCTTCCAACAAGGCGTTGGTACTGTTCCTTATTGGTTGGTTCTTGATCCATGTCTTCACACAACTTGTGATTCATCTCAATGGGTGTGTCAACAGGCTTACATCCAAGCATTCCTGTTTCAGTGAGTAGATCTAATACATACTTCATTTGGGACAGAAATATACCAATTGTGGACTTGCTACTTCAATTTCGAGAAGGTACTTCAGATCACCTAAATCCTTCATCTCAAATTCCTAAGACAAATTCTTCTGCAGTTTAAGTTGCTCTTCTATGTCGTTTCCAGTTACGAGTATGTCATCCACATAAACAATCAATGCAGTAAGTCTTCTTCCATCACGCTTCAAGAACAAAGTGTGATCCGCATTACTCTGTATATATCCAAAATTCTTCATGGATTTAGTGAATCTGCCAAACCATGCCCTGAGAGATTGCTTTAACCCATACAACGACTTTCTGAGCTTGCAAACTTGATTCTCCTTGTCACGAGCTAAGTTACATCTTGGTGGTAAGTCCATATATACTTCTTTTTCCAAGTCTCCATGTAAAAATGCATTTTTTACATCAAACTGATGTAATGGCCAATTGAGATTTGCTGCTAGAGACAAAATGACTCTGATAGTTTTAATCTTGGCTACTAGAGCAAAGGTCTCTGTCTGCCGTGCAAATCTCACGGCCTGGAGTTCCGGGCCGAGGGGATATGCGTTGACACGCGGCTTCCTGCTTTTGGGTGCGGTGCGGTTGGGCGCGGGCGTGCCAGCACGGTCTACCGTGCGTCGAGATGTTTGATGAGTGTAGGATGGATAAGTGGTGCGCCTGTTTGAACTCGTCTTCTAATCAAACGATTGTAGCCGAGAGAGGAACTAGTCTCGGTTGTTAGGTTCACGGCCTGAACTACAAGGCCGTTAAGTGATGGTGTTGGTGGTGGGTTTTGGGCGGTGCTCCGGCGCGCTGCTCAGGGAGCGACGGTCATATGATATATGGGGTGAGGGAACGAACAACAGAGATGGTGCTCCGGCGCCTTGAAAATCAAGGGTCGTATGATATATTGATGAATGAATTTTTCCTTACAGTATAATACTACTCCTAGGAAAGCAAGTAAAGATATTGAAAGTGCATTACAGGAAAAAATAAGTTGCTCCGTGGGAGGCTTTGGTTTGGTGTTTGAACCCTTTGAATGTAGCTCGAGCCTTGTATTTATAGGAAGAGTTCCTGGATGAGTAATCGAGGCTGAATTTACGCATAGTGGAGTCTGATTAGCGCAAGTGGGTGTCCAATCGACATTTGGGATCGTGAAGCATGGTGGTGTGACCCCATAAATCCTGGTGAATCTCGGCCGCCGCCCTAATCGTGGTTTCTGCGCCGCTGGCCGTGGAGACGCATTTATTGCTCTGATACCTGGTGACCTAATCTCTCAAGCTGCAAGAATTCTTGTGAGAATGTCTACGTCTAATCACTCTGTCTTCTGTCGCCAAAACCTGACTTCAGTCACTTCCCACCTTCCCTCATGCATTAAATGCTTATTTGTGGCCAGTGGGTTTGCTGCATTAAACAGGCGCTACTTCATTAAATGAAGCATGGGTCCCTGCTATCACGTGATGATCTGATAGGTCCCTACTTCATTCATGGCTTCTTTCCATTTGGGGTCTTCTAGTGCTTCAGTTACACTGTTGGGGACAGATATGTCGGCCAACTGCTTCACAAAGTGTACTCGTGACTCTGATAATCTGTTGAGAGATACATAATTGTTGATGGGATATTTTCCTTTTGCATTAAGATCTGCTTCGTAGTGGACTGGAGGTTTGCCATAGTTCTTCCTTTTTGGAATCTGATATGCTGGCTCATATCGTGTTTTTTCCGTGAGGGTTTCGAGTCGTATAACGGGTTGTATCAGAAATTGCCATCCCACTTGCAAGGAGGGGTGGGCTAATATTTGTGGGTAACGACATCTTTGTAAAATTGGCACCAAAGCCTAGTAACTTTAAATCTTGCATTTGTTTATGCCTAATAAATCACGGCCAAGAACTGACCGAAGGAGCCCCTTTTCTCGGCCCTAACACTTGCTCGTGAGGCTAAAACGCGGCGTTTCGCCAAGATGTCTGGCCTTCCTAAAAAAACAAAGGAAAAGTTGTGAAGGCATGATCATCTCGGCCTTGATTATAAGCCGAGGCCGAAGCCGAACAAAATCACGGCCAAAGGCACTAAGGTCAGATCATCAAGTGGCAGCAGGGTCCCACGCTTCATTTAATGAAGCAATGCCTCTGTTTATGGTAGCAAACCCACTGACCACGAATAAGCATTTAATGCACGAGGGAAGGTGGGAAGTGATTGAAGTCAGGATTTGGTGACAGGAATCAGAGTGATTAGACGCAGACATTCTCACAAGAATTCTTGCAGTTTGAGAGATTGGGTCACCAACTATCAGAAACAATAAATGCGTCTCCACGGCCAGAAGCGCAGAACCCAC
>NW_018921608.1:0-10727 GCF_002207925.1 Prunus avium | reverse complement strand
TCCAAGAACTCTTCCTATAAATACAAGGCTCAAGCTACATTCACAGGGTTCAAACACCTAACAAAAGCCTCCCACGGAGCAAATTATATTTTCCTGTAATGCACTTTCAATATCTTTACTTGCTTTCCTAGGAGTAGTGTTAGTTTGTAAGGAAAATCTATTCATCAATATATCATACGACCCTTGATTTTCAAGGCGCCGGAGCACCATCTCTGTTACTCATTCACTCACCTCATATATCATATGATCGCCGCTCACTGAGCAGCGCGCCAGAGCACCGCCCAAAACCCACCATCAGCACCACCCCTAAACGGCCTTGTAGCTCAGGCCGTGAACCTTACAGCCGAGATCAGTTCCTCTCTCGGCTACAATCGGTTGATTAGAAGACGAGTTCAAACAGGCGCACCACTTGACCATTCTATCCACATCAACATCTCGACGCACGGTAGACCGTGCTGGCACGCCCGCGCACAACCGCACCGCATCCAAAAGCAGGAAGCCACGTGTCAACGCACATCCCCTCGGCCCGGAACCCCAGGCCGTGAGATCTGCGCAACCGACAGCATTAGGTTGGAGCCCACTCTAGCCTGTACGTGGATCCACCCAGTCAATGGGTCGACAAATGATCAAGGATTTGTATATGTATAAAGACTTTAAAAACAAGATCAATTTACAATACCTAATATATTAGGTGCTAATCGATAATATTTTTTATATTGATATCGACAATTAGTGCCGAATCAAGAATATATCAGTTAAAGTAAATTGATATTAAGTATTCAGTCAATAGGTGTAGTAGGTATCGAGTAAATATTATATGAGCTATGATGAAGATAAACTTTAATTCTCTTTGTACTTTAGGAGCTAGATGCTTGTCTCTGGTAGTCTAAAATATCGATAATATCGACAAAATATCAAGGATATTATCATTTTTCGGGTCACGAATATTTCGGAACGTATCCATACACATATTATATAAATATCGATAATATCGGAAAAAATCGATGTCGATAATTTCGCTCATACTTCAACAATATTTTGTCAAAATATCACTATAATATCAAAAATGTCAATGTAATGAAAAAAAGGAAAAAAAAAACACAATGCACACACACGCAAAGGGGATTCGAACCCCTGCCATTTCACACCTCCAACGCCTTAACCACCATGTTGCTTATGTTTTTGTGATAATACGCAAAGGGAACTCTATGTGGTACTTGTGGGAACCGAATTTTAGCAAAGGGAATATTTATAAAATATTGTTAGAGCATATACTTTGGCAAAAAAGTGGTACTCTTCTTTACATTCTTGTATTTAGTTTAGTAATTATCCCACAAAAAATTTAAGGGCTCGTCTGGTAACTTTTTCAGAGAATGTTTTTGAGAATATTTTTAGAGAATGAAAATGGGAAAACAAATTTGCATTTTCAAGATTCGGGAATGCGTCTGGTATTAATTGGAAAACATATTCAGAAAATAAAAACAGTCAAAAGTTGTTTGATAGTACAATTTGAGAATAATATTTGAGCTATTTTTCAAGTGTATTTGAACTAATATCTATTAAAAAAATAAAATTATCAAGTTAATTGCTATTTTTTTAAGAGCCACTATATATTTGTTCCTACACTGACAACAAATTGATGCCATGAGGTCTCTTTGATGCCTTTGTTGGCTGCGCAAATCTCACGGCCTGGTGCTCCGGGCCGAGGGGATATGCGTTAACATGTGATGTCCTTCTTTTAGATGCGATGTGGTTGTGCGCGGGCGTGCCAGCACGGTCTACCGTGCGTCGAGATGGTGATGTGGTTTGGATAGGATGGTTTAAGTGGTGTGCCTGTTTTGAGTCTGACTTCTAATCAAACGATTGTGGCCGAGAGAGGAACTGATCTCGGCCGTCAGGTTCATGGCCTGAGCTACAAAGCCGTTTAGTGGTGGTGTTGATGGTGGGTTTTGGGCGGTGCTCCAGCGCGTTGCTCAGAGAGCGACAGTCGTATGATATATGGGGTGAGTGAGAGCGTAACAGAGATGGTGCTCCGGCGCCTTGGAAATCAAGGGTCGTATGATATATTGATGAATGGATTCTCCTTACAGTCTATCACTACTCCTAGGAAAGCAAGTAAAGGTATTGAAAGTGCATTACAGGAAAATATAATTTGCTCCGTGGGAGGCTTTTGGTTTGGTGTTTGAACCCTTTGAATGTAGCTTGAGCTTGGTATTTATAGGAAGAGCTCTGGAGGAGTAATCGAGGCTGAAAATCCGCATGATGGAGCCTGATCAGAGCAAGTGGATAGTCCAATCGACATTTGGGATCGTGAAGCATGGTAGTGTGACCCCATAAATCCTGGTAAATCTCGGCCGCCGCCCTGATCGTGGGTTCTGCGCCTCTGGCCGTGGGGACGCATTTAATGCCCTGGTCCGGTGGTTGGTGATATGACCTCAAGTTGTAAGAATATTTGTAAGAATGTTTGCGCCTAACCACTCTGATTTTTATCACCAAATCCTGACTTTAGTTACTTCCCCTCTTCCCTCGTGCATTAAATGCCTTTTTGCTGCTAGTGGGTTTGCTAGTCAGAGGCGTTACTTCATTAAATGAAACGTGGGACCCTGCTGCCACATGGCGATTGGACTCTAATATCTTTGGCCGTGTCTCTTTCGTCCTTCGGCCTCGGCCCATAATGCCGCGGTCGAGGCCGAGATGATTATACCTTTGCACCTTTTCCTTTGTCTCTGGGAAGACAAAATGCTACGTTCCAATTTATGAATAGGTGCTAGGGCCGAGCGGAAACTCCTTCGGTCATTTTTACGACCATGATTTATTAGGCACAAACAGCCTTTAATTTAGGGATATGATTTTCCCACTCCCTTTTTTTCCACTTACACTCCCTTTTGCTTTTTAATACTTTTTAATCAATCTTATTCTTTCTCTTTCTATTCTACCCTTACCCTACATTAATTTCTTTTTACTTCACTTTTGTATTAGTTCTTTTTCTTTATACTTAATTTTCCAACTTGCACTCCATTTTCAGTATTTTTTTTTTCCTTTAATCAAGTAAGAAATTAAGTTTTTTAATACTGAAAATGGAGTGTAAGTTGGAAAATTAAGTATAAAGAAAAAGAAATAATATAAAAGTGAAGTAAAAAAGAAATTAATGTAGGGTAATGATAGAATAGGAACGAGAAAGAACAAAATTGATTAAAAAGTATTAAAAAGCAAAAGGGAGTGTAAGTGGAGAAAATGGGAGTAGGGAAATCAACTCCCTTAATTTATGTAGAATGTTAAGAATTTCCCTAAAAAAATGTTCTTATTTGTCTATCCACCACGATTGATGTGGCCTATATGTAAGTTAAAAATGAGCAGATATTGTAAGGATTCATAACTTTAAACATTATTTTTGTCAATTCTAAAATATCCCTCCTCCAATATCGCTTGTATAAAAAGGAAAAAAAAAATAACGATGAAATTGTTTCTAACCCAAACCATGAGGTTCAAAGTGTAATTGACCAAAAAAATTGAATACGCAAACGAAAAAGAAAAGTCCTGAATTTGTACGCTACTTTCAATTTGCACCCTCAACTTTTTTTTGTGGAAAATTAAGTACACGAACTAATTTTTATTGCCAATTCCCCCTTACTATCTAAATCAACAACATATCATTCAATAGTGTGTCAAATCATTAAAAAAAATATAATTTTTTTTTTAAATATTAAAGAAAAAGAGAACAAAAACAAAAACAAAAACAAAAAAATCCTAGTCACAAACACATAACCCACCCTCCTTCCACGATCTCCCCTTCTTCCTCTTGCGTTTTTCTTCTCCTCCCATAACCCCATGACCACCACCCTCCACTCCCAGTCCAATCCCTCACTCCCACCCCACATACCCCCTCCCCCTTTCTGTTTTTTTCACCCCTGAACCCAGCTTGCCCCCGGGTCTTTCTTCTCCTCCCATTTCCCCATGACCACCACCCTCCACTCTTAGACAAATCCCCCACCTCCCCCTTCTATTATTTTCAACCCTTGAACCTAGCCCACCCCCTCACCCCGAGACCAATCCCCCACCGCACCAGGGACGGAACACATGTTCTGTAGCTTTTAAAATCCCAGCCCAAAAAATAATTATAGCCTAGCCAGCTCCAATTGAATATCCTATTATCCTAGTCCTACCCTTCTTAGGAATCCAATTGAATATCCTAGTCATGCCTTCACGTGGGGAATAAAACTTATAAAAGGGAGAATAGGAAAGCTGCAGCCTACCGCACATAGGATTAAAAATAAAAAAAAATAAAAAAAATAAAAACAAGAAAAAAGAGAATGCACGTAGCAGGTGGAAAAAAAGGAAGAAAAGTTGAAGAAATTGTATAACTATTTCTTAGAGTTGTCGACTTTGTCAGGTACGGTAAGCTTCTCTCAATTTGTTGATGTTGAAATTTGAGAATTTTTTTGGATTTTATTTAGTATCAATTACAGATTTGCAATTGAGACTTATGATTTATTTATCAATTAGTGATTTACAATTGGAGCTTATCAATTTCAGTTTATGAGTTATGAATTATCAAATAGGATTTGTAATTGATTTTGATGTTCTTGCTTATCCAATAGGTTATACTTTAACTTTATAATGTCGGATCATCCTCCAAATCCTAAGAGATCAAAGACTATTAGGGATTTTTTTCAAAAGAAATAATGAAGAGAATTTGCTGATAATATAGATAATGAGTCAATAATTAATGATTTTAATTTTATGAAGACTCGAAGGGTGCAACTTATATAGTGTTATTTGAGAGGTAAGGCTCATTATGTCCCCCCCTTGAGTAGATGTATTATTAATTTTTTGTTATTTGAGAGGTAAGGCTCATTATTATCGAGTTTTCTATCTACTTAGTATGTTTATATGTAAGGTAAATTTAGCCCAATCAAGTTTGAAATCCTGGGTCCGTCTCTGCACCGCACAAATCCCTCCCCTCTTTAACACCCCATGGTTTTCTTCTCTTCCATGACCATCACGCTTCTCACTTCTAATTTTTACCCTCAGACACATTCCCTCCCCCCTCCCAAAAAAAACAAACCTTCATCCCCTTCCGCCTCTTGTTTCTCCCTCTCTCTCTCTCTCAATTGATTTTTTTTCATTTTAAAATTCATATTATATTATTTTATAGTATTTAATTATTTTAAAATATAAAATGACTAATTTGACCTCATATTTAACGGCAAATTAGATTAAATGTTGAGATTTTGACGCTAGGGGGGAATTGGTGATAAAAATTAGTTCATGTACTTAATTTTCCAAAAAATAAGTTGAGGGTGCAAATTGAAAGTAACGTACAAGTTCAGGAGGTAAATCGATAGTTAACCCAAAAGAAATATTTATAAAAAAAAAAAAAAAAAATTGAGCTTCTATGTTCTAACCGAAAAATAAATATAAAATAATAATAAAATAGCATAAGAAAAACTTTACATGGTCCCACCAAACATTCACGGGCTAGCTACATAAAATGCTGGTGACTGGTGAGTACGCCAATGGGTTCTACCACAGTGGTGGTGATTTCACCTTTCTTCCCATCCGCTCGAAACCCCATGTGTGCACATTAGTGCTTGAGCGCCCTCCCCTTAGAGTAGCCTATCGTTGTATATATAAAAAAATGCAGGTAAGTACTTATGCAGTAAACACGTTAATTTTTTAACATTCGTTTTGGTCCGATTTAACTTTTGGATATACAATCACTTCTCTTCTGACCCTCAGATTAATATGCAGATGCCATGTCCCAAAATTCATCACTTTGTCTTTGCCTTCGTTCAATCATTTTCAAGCAAGCAGCTAAAATTGTAAAAAATACTAATAATTTATTGGTGAAAATATAAAGGGCTTCTTAGATATAGGTCCATTTTCATCAAGATGTAATGAATGCAATCCACATGCTTTTTCTTTTCAATTGCAGTCCATTCTCACCAAGTAATCAATTAGTATGTCTATAATTTAAAAAAAAAATTACAGTATATGCCATTATCATAAAAAGGAATTATATGAAAATACTTTTCCTAAATTTTGATGTTTCTATGTATGTGTGTGTGTGTTTCCCTTATATATGACGTTTCCTCTTATATATATATATGTACCTACCTTATAGGTAAAAAAAAAAATTCTTGAGTTTTCTTAAGTAATTTTTTCTAGAGTTTCATATATATACATACATAGGTGCCTTCTAGGTAATCGGTGTTTTTTTTTTTTTTTGTGGTTTTCCAAAGCAATTTTGTATGGAGTTTTATCTCAATATGAGTTTAAAGATCCATAACCAAGGTACTATATGAGTTCAATTACCTGGGCTAGGGGGTATAACTACCTATACTAGAGGTAACTTATGGATTTAATTACCTTGACTAGAGTTAATTTATGGGTTTAATTACATGCACAAGAGGTGTATGCATAGGTACCTTACCTATTGTTAATGTATGAAGTTTCCATGAACTCTTATTACAAATTTTAAGGTAGGTATACCTTGGGAAATTTTCAAAATTCAATTAAATTCAAATCAAATATGATAATTAATATCCTACAAATCAATAACTTACCGGTTTTACAAATCCATAATTTAACTTATTTATGTTTTAGGGGCATAATTGGAACAAACAAATAAATAAATAATTAATTAATTAAATAAAAGTAAACATCAATAAATTGAAAAAGGCATGTAATCTTAGGTGGTGCAAAAGTCAAAGGACTTGGATCAATAACAACTTCTATGTGGATCACATCCAAAATCTCTCATCATAATTGGACTTATTCCAAATTTTCTATAATAATAATGGTGTAGTGGGTATTGAGGTTTATGAGATTATCAATCCCACCACCTGATCACTCTCATGGGAAGCCTTTGATCCACAAAGAAAGTGCCATGGCAAGTCCTAAACCTAAGAGCTCTAGGGCTTCTAGCATGGGAAGAAAGGTAAGAAAAGTACTGGGGTTCAGCTGTTATAGTGGAAAATTCCATTCAAAAGTTCTTGAACCCTAATTTTAGAACTGTATGATTAATTACAGGTGCTTAATTACTTTTGCATTCATGTTTATGCTTGGATCAATATCTATTGTAATTACCATTAGTGCTACTTTAATCAGGTTTAAGAATTAAAGAATGTAAATTGCAATAGGAAGAGTGTAATTTCTTCAAATTTTATGTTATAAGAATAATGTTTAGCAGCTGCTATAATGATCTTAAACCTTTCTTCTTTTCCTCTATAATTTGTGTAAGAAAAACTGATAATAGTTTATTAGATCAATTAAAAAGGTACAAAGAGAGCCATCCAAGTAGCAGTACGACGGACATGAGTAAAACTTCTCCACTGACTCGAGCCAGCTCTATAATTTATTTTTTTAAACAGAAATTCTATTTAACCCTAAATGCCAAGGAAGTGGGATCTCATATTCTCTTATTTGCATAAACATGCATGTGAGAGACACATGTAATGTGGCAGTGTGGCTTGGCAATGTTTCTGCATGATAGTAACACATAATTACTAGGCTTAACTACTACAGTGCACCTTGAAACATTGGTCAATTCTCACTTTACCCCCTCAAAGTTAAAGTGACTCACTTTGCCCCCTTGACCAAGGTTTGATGTTCCACATTGCCCCTACCGTTAACTCCATCCAAAAGTCCGTTTGATGACGTGGCAGGGGTGTTTTAGTAATTTTGTGCATCTAAATTTTTTATAAAAAAACTTAATAATAAATTGGATATAATATTTAAAAATTTAAAATAGTCTAAAAACACAAAAACGTCTCTACCCAAAAAAAAAAAAAAAAAAAAAAAAAAAAAAACCCCTACCAAA
This sequence comes from Prunus avium, assembly GCF_002207925.1. The sequence continues at coordinate 2,905 of NW_018921608.1, read as the reverse complement.
AACCCCTTCCCTCTCTATCCTTGTAACCCACCAAACATACAATTAAAATACAAACATACAATTGAAAAAAAAAAATCTAGGTGCCCAAAATTACTAAAACACCCATGCCACGTCATCAAACTTAACAAACTTTTGGATGGAATTGACGGTATAGGGCATTGTGGAACATCAAAGGGTCAAGGGGGCAAAGTGGGTCACTTTAACTTTAAAGGAGTAAAGTGAGAATTGACCAATGTTTCAAGGTACACTATAGCAATTAAGCCTAATTACTATGATTAAACACTTTGGATGCTATTGGGGAAACATTTTAAACATACACGTGTCACACCGCCATATAATATTAAACTCATGTTATTATATGTATTTAATTTATAACATTATATTCTCAAATATAAATTATCGTCCGCTCATATTATAATATGTGAATTAGTAATCACCTAACAATATGAAAGTCACACCCAAGTGTTTTTCCATGTTACTATCTTGTGCTAATTAGAAACAATATGAGCCACGTGTATGTTGATTGCCTTTTGTTGTCACAAATCTCGCCTTGTTTCCAGGACATGTCATATTTGAAGGAAATGACAAAAATGGCCCTGACCCATACCAGTTAATAAACTAGGAAGAGAATTAACTCTTATGAACACCACTCTTATTTCTTTGGACACCCGCTTTGTGATTTGAACATGCTCTCAACACCTAAAACAAATTAGTATTCTTTCAAGCATGCTTATACTTTTACTTATTTAAAATATTTTTCTTTGAACACTTGAAATTTGTCCTTCACTCAACAGTTGATAGAACTCGATCGTCTCCTCCCTCCAAAATTATGCACAATGAATAAACAAATCATCTTCTATAATCATTCATAGGAGAAAAAAATGTGATACTTTTCCTCCTTTACTTGAAACAAGTTAGTCAAGAATTCGCATGTTCTTTAAATTAAATCTTGGTCCAAACCTGAGCGTTAGATCAAGGAGATGCAGGGGTAAATGCTCTTAACCAATGGCGGACCCATGAATTTTTCAATTTAGGTGCAATTTTTAAAGGCTAAGAGCTCAAAAAAAAAAGACAAAAAAAGGAGCAACATTGTAGAAATCATCATCATCATCATCATCAATAACATGGTCATGATACGCAACATGTATACGTTCCAGTGCTTCTTTGATCTCTCTTTCAAAATGGTATGCCACATGAAGACGCTGGATTGCATCAATTAACTTGAGCTGATGTGCAAAACCATAATCACCTCCAGCATTAAGATTTATGAACACTTCCCTCCTCACCATTTCTTTCAGTTCGTCAACCTGTTTCTGGAAATAGGCCGCATGAGTTATCTGTCATCATCAACAAGTACTTAATTAAATCATCATGAGCAAAACCATGTAAACATTTTTTGTTACAAAAACTTTTTTCTTTTTTGTTTATAGAAAATTTTTGGGTTGGGTGGTAGAGGTAAGCTCCAACAAAGGGCAGTTGAGGTTTGATGACTATATCTTAGTAGGAAATCTCCATATCATGGGGCTTTGTTTACCGACTTGACCATTTCCACAATTACTAACCACATGCGTAGCTTATTTTGTCTTTTTTCGAGAAATGAACTAAATTACAAAGAAACCCACGTGGGATCTGTAAACTAAATATATCAAAAACACAAACGATTTAGGGCCCGGTCGTTTACATTTTCAAGGGCCATTTGAAAACTAGCTCCAGGCTCCAGGCTCCAGGCTCCAGTCACCAGACTCTCCAACCCTATAAGTGGCTGCATTGCTGCATCCCAACTGAACCATTAGGCATAAAACTACCACCACTCCAATGGTTCCTGCACTGCCTCTTCCCTGCTCAGACATCTTACATTTCTCAAACACCAAAAACGAGCAGCTCAGCTTTTTGTTTGTGAACCAAAAAACGGCCAACCTAGCTTTATACAGAGGGTTTCAAAGCTGATTTATATTATAGAAAATTTGGAATAAGTCCAATTATGATGAGAGATTTTGGGTGTGATCCACACAGAAGTTGTTATTGATCCAAGTCCTTTGACTTTTGCACCACCTAAGATTACATGCCTTTTTCAATTTATTGATGTTTACTTTTATTTAATTAATTAATTAATTATTTATTTGTTTGTTCCAATTATGCCCCTAAAACATAAATAAGTTAAATTATGGATTTGTAAAACCGGTAAGTTATTGATTTGTAGGATATTAATTATCATATTTGATTTGAATTTAATTGAATTTTGAAAATTTCCCAAGGTATACCTACCTTAAAATTTGTAATAAGAGTTCATGGAAACTTCATACATTAACAATAGGTAAGGTACCTATGCATACACCTCTTGTGCATGTAATTAAACCCATAAATTAACTCTAGTCAAGGTAATTAAATCCATAAGTTACCTCTAGTATAGGTAGTTATACCCCCTAGCCCAGGTAATTGAACTCATATAGTACCTTGGTTATGGATCTTTAAACTCATATTGAGATAAAACTCCATACAAAATTGCTTTGGAAAACCACAAAAAAAAAAAAAAAACCTATTACCTAGAAGGCAGGTATGTATGTATATATATGAAACTCTAGAAAAAATTACTTAAGAAAACTCAAGATTTTTTTTTTTTACCTATAAGGTAGGTACATATATATATATATATATATATATATATATAAGAGGAAACGTCATATATAAGGGAAACACACACACACACATACATAGAAACATCAAAATTTAGGAAAAGTGTTTTCATATAATTCCTTTTTATGATAATGGCATATACTGTAATTTTTTTTTAAAATTATAGACATACTAATTGATTACTTAGTGAGAATGGACTGCAATTGAAAAGAAAAAGCATATGGACTGCATTCATTACATCTTGATGAAAATGGACCTATATCTAAGAAGC
>NW_018921607.1:139005-164953 GCF_002207925.1 Prunus avium | reverse complement strand
CCGAACGGCTCGTGCACTTGCGAGTATCACAAGTTGAGGATGCAGTTGAACCCATTTTGGTGCAGCTGTATCTACGCAACACTTGTCATCAGAGGGATGCTCCACATTGTTTGCCCATCCCATACTAAAGTCATCTACATAGTAAAACTCCCTTCTTTTAATACCACGTCTAATGATTTCCTTGATGAGAATATCCTAAGAAAACAAAAAGTATGATAAATTAGTGCACAACAATTCAATTGCTTAGTAGTGTGGCCAACATACATTAACTTATTGAACAAAGACAGAACAAGCAAGGTATTCAAAAGTGAGAGAGACAGTTAAAGGGCAACAGTGCCCGCCCCTGTCAGAGGATAAGTCACGTTATTTGCATTAGCAATATTTGTTCGTCTTGGGGAAGTGGTACTCATAAAATCATTCGGATCAAACGTCATATGGTCGGTTGCGCCTGAATCAATAATCCATTTAGTGAATTCACTCATATAAGAAGTAAGAAATATATAATCGTAATTACCTGAGTCACTTAGAGTATGAGGTTTATCAGCATGTGCAAGTGTATTGGTGGACACTACCTGAGGAACCAAACATGGAGGGTTTGTGGTAACAAGAGCAACACGACCGGATCCATTGGCAACTTTTCGAGCTTTGAGTCCCTTCCACCAATCTAGGTAACCATGTAACTTAAAACAAGTTTCCCTAGTGTGCTTTGAGTGTCCACAATAAGTGTACCCGTTACTATCTATCGAAGCCTTCGGTCTAGGAGGTGAAGTAGTCTTGCTTGCTGGCGAGCTAGTAACCGAGGCATAGGACTGGATTTGAAGAAGGACAACAACATCATGAGTATTCGGTGTCTGGCTAGGTTGTCTGGTGGTTGAGGGGTGATTAGCCAGTCGATTTGTACTCTTTGCCGCCAAACCAACTGCAGTTGGCACATGAGTGCCCATCATCACAGCTTGTCGAAGATCTTCATGTCGAACATAGGCATATGCCTACTCCATTGTGGGAAATTGAGTCATCCGAAGGACATCACTTCATGTCTTGTCAAGTCGATCATCCAACTCATCCAAGAAGATATTAACACAATCTTCCTGGATAAGGTTGTTGTACCTTTTGATATCATATTCATACTCCATAATATTCGTTAGACGAAAGATGATTTCTCTCCATAAGCCTTGGAGATCATTGTAGTAGGTTTCAATTGAGCCACTAGCTTGTCGCATCTGCTGAGTTTGCCATTTAAGGTCAAACACTTGAGAGGTGTCAATGCCATCAAAGTAGGTCGTGGCAATCGCATCCCACATTGATTTTGTTGTTGGAAATCTAATAAATTTTCTAACCAATCTAGGCTCCAAAGAATTGATTAGCTATATTTTCACAACTGCTTACTCTGTGTGCTAGCGGTTGAAAGTTGGGTTGGTATGAAGAGGTGGTGGGAGTTCGCTAGTGAGGTATCCCAACTTGTCTTTGCCGGCGACATATATCTCGACAACTTGGGACTAAAGAGGGTAGTTGGAGCCATCTAACTTGATTTATAACCCCCAACTCACTTAAAATCTTGTATTCATAAAGTATAATGGAGTATCAGATTAATTATCATCTAAACCATTCTTATGAGATTGATACTTCTACGTTTTGCACATTTTTTAGTTCTAAAAATAAAAAATAAAGGACTAGGTGGTTACAGGAAAAATGAGGACGTGACAATTGAACTCGCTAATGAGGTTTTAACCAACTTTGACAGATATTATTTATCTAAAAAATTAGTTATAGAGTTTCTCCCAATTTTGATTGAAGTCATATGCGATATAGTCTCAACTAGCAAGTCCTCTTCAATTCAATTATGGGATGATTGCCCGCTAACCACCAAAATTTTGTCATGATCGTGAAAAATATAATCAAATAAAAACTACATGCCCAGTTCGATTTTAAAATTGCTTCAGATTTTTTATGACCCAGCCATGCTCTACAGATCTTCAGATGAGTGCCTTGCAACCAAAAGCATCACCTTAAACCATAGCAACAGTGGGATGTCCATCTGGATTGTTGGAAAAGAGGGTAAGAAAATGGTTTGTGGAGAAATAATTAACGGTGTAGAAGTGTAGACTTATATATTGTGGCGTTTCCCAACCATGATCATATATTTTCTGGAGAAATAATTAAGGGCATGTTTGGTATTTGATTTGAGTCCAATTTTATAAACTCAAAAATAAATTTTAAGTCAAAATGCTCAGAAACTCGTTTGGTAGGCCCATTTTTAAAAACTCAAACCCAAAACAAACTCAAAAAGGCCCCTATTATTGAAAACAAAATAAATGCGTTTTTCTTGAATTTTTTTTCTCCCTTGCTGCTGGTGGTTCCTCGCTCAAGCTTGAAGCTCACTTGCTCCCTCTCTCTCCATCTCTCTCTTCGTCTCTCTCTCTCTCTACCTCTCTCCTCCTCTCTCTCATCAGTTCAAACCTTAGAAATTGGGGATTTTTCCAATATGAAAGGTTAGTTTGCTTTTTCTATTCATTTTGTCTTTTGGTTTTTGGTATTTTTTTGGATAACTGTGTTTTGTTTATTGGTAATATGATTTTTTGTTTAAATTTGATAAAGGGTTTCTTTTGATTCCCCTGTTCCTGTTTTGTGACCTTATTGTTCCAGAAACTCAAATTTTATGACTGGCATAGATCTATTATTGTGAATTTGTGATTAATTAGGATAAGTAGTCCCAATAGATGAAAGGTTGAGAAGCTCATATGAGAATTTTTATGGCAAGGCCAAGGAGAGGGAAATAAGTGCAGTTGGTGAAGTGGGAGTTAGTGTCAAAATCTAGGGGTAACGTAGGTTTTGTGGTTGAAAATTTGGTTAAGAGTAATGTGGAGCCATCTCTCTCCAATATGTACCAACCTAAGTGCTTAGTTCAGCTTTCAATATGTAGGACTAATTTTCAATTGTGGTTGAGTACTTCTTGCAACTCTGAACTTGAGTTGATGGAGCTTTAAGAATTGGGGTTTATATCCTGTGATTCTGAGTACATTGCTGGAATTTGATAATTCTTGTTTGCAATAAGGGATGTGGCTAGGTGTATAAGCCTTTTTTTAAAAATGAGAAGGCCAAAATACACTGAACAACTAATTTCTGTTTTGAGTATGATTCAAATCATTCTGTTGAGGAAGTTCTGAGTTTGAGGTGTTATTGTTAAAAACAAGGTACAAAATAATAATCATAAGAAAAAATAGAAGTTGTAAGGGCATCAAGGGTTTGTGGTCTTTGTGCTAAAGTAGGATTTTTACTTCTTATGCTCTTATACTTGGCATGGTGTTTGGGAGATGTGCTGTCATGACAATCTTTTGGGTGGTGTGGGTGGAGAGGAATATAACTTTTGGAGGGGAGCAAGAGATGTGAAGGTGGATCTTTTATGAGATAGGCTTCGTTTTTGGGATTCCCTTTGGCCGTTGGTATCTTCAGAATTTAAGGATTGTTCCTTTCAAGCTATATTGTATGATTGGAATTCTGCTATTGTTCGGTTCATTTTTACACATGATTTTTCATGTTATTCACCCACTATTTTGAGTTAGTTCTTGACATTTTATAGCTTTTTACTTCTTTTTTGTGTTTTAATAGGTTTTACTTTGGTTTGTATGAAAATGAGCTAAAAGTGCATTATTTGATATAAATTCTGTTTTTGTTCATTTTCGTAGGTCAACTTCGTGGCCTTGGATCAGCATGTTCCGGTCCTTGGATGAGGTGATGATCTTCATAAGACTTGTTCCAATGGATGTTGACTACAACATATCCAAATTTGAGCTCCATTGGATAAGTATTGCCTATCCAACCAATCCAGCATGTTACCACAGCTCTGGAAATCCGGATTTGGCCAGCTTTTACCTCCTTTGTGTCATCTTAATTTCTTGTTACCATAACTCTTGGTAACAAGGAATTACCTTTGCAAATGAGATATTTTCTGAAGCTTTTGGCATCTTTGTGAAGTCAAGGCTTCATCATGGCAAAGGGGACAAGGGCAAAGGCTTTAACTAAAGTATGAGTTTTATATTATATTTGTGAGCTGGAAATTGATGGGCAATGAAAAGTTAATTGCAATCTGAAGTGGGAGAGGTTTTGAACGTGGGTAGCCCATTCATTCCATCATTCTACACATTGAGAGCAGATATTGGAGCTTGGAGCTAGGAGAAGGAAACAGTACATACTCTAGTTGAAAATAGATTACAAAAACCAAGAGGACGTCTTTTCTTCTTTGTTTTTGGTTCAAAGGGATACTTCAATCATGCACATATTAAGTCATGCTGCCTAAGATTGAAAATTCTCATCACAACTTTGATTAAATTTATATTTGTTTACCATGTTTCTCTTATTTCTTATTATATTTGTTGTTGTTATAGAGGATGGACTCAAATGAAGTTGACAACAGTCATTCAAGTTCTGAAAGTGATTCATCATTTCATTTGGATGATTCACTTGAGTGATTATAGTGGGAGAGGCAAACATCCAAGGGGGGCAATGTAATTATTCAACTATAGGCATTCATCACTATGTAACGTTATTAAAAGATGCTTCGGAGTGGTAGATGAAGAAAGCTCTAAAGTGAATCAAGAACACATCCATTTGCATGAGGACAATGCTAATGAAATGAGTGATGCTAGAGATCACATAGCCGGAGCAATGTGGATGGATTATATTTAGAATCATTAGTCCTAAAATTTATTTAGTCTAGAATGTTTGAATTTAATATGTATTATTTAAGACTTGAAGACTAATTGAGCTTGTCGATCATATATGTATGGTATTAAAATATGGATGTTAAAATAGTATGTTTTCATATAATTTTGATAAAGTCTATCAAAATATCTTAATTATAAAAAATGCAGAAAAAAAAATGTTTTCAAGAATTCAACCAAACAAGTTTTCAAGTTTTAAAGATTCAAAAACAATTTTCAAGTTGCATACCAAACAATTTTTTGAATCTTAAAAAATGGATTAGAGAACTCCTTGTTTTAAAGAAAAATCACAGTTTTTGAGTTCTCTATTTGGATAGGATACCAAAAAGGCCTTAATGGTTTAGGAGTCTTTTTGGACCAAGAAGGCAGTGGGTATAGACTTATTATTGTGGCGTTTCCCAAGCGTCATCATATTGTGGCGTTTCCCAATCGATATGACTGAAACAACGCTTCACACAGCTGGATGAAAGTGTAGGCGTCTAATTATTGGTCTTCTTGTGGCAAGTGGAGGCGGAGTCAAGTCCATTCATAATACTAATTATGCAAATCATCACTAATAAAGAAAATCAAATATTATAGTTATAAAGATAACTAAAGTTACATTTCAACAAGACCAAGTCATATGTTTCATTTTGTTGGGGTAAAATGAAAAGACTTCTGATAGATGAAAGGTTGAGAAGCTCATATGAGAATTTTTATGGCAAGGCCAAGGAGAGGGAAATAAGTGCAGTTGGTGAAGTGGGAGTTAGTGTCAAAATCTAGGGGTAACATACATTACTTCCCATTGCAACCATTTAATCCAAATAACCTTAAACTTACGATGTCTTCCCCCATACTTATAAAAACTCCACCACAAAAAAAATGCAGAGGCGTTGTCACAGAGGAAGAATAAAGGTGAAAATGTTGTTGAAGGAGTTGCCAAATGCATAAATTTTTCATGTGATATTGAAGATGTTGCTGGTATCGGACAACATAGGTACAAGGTGTTGATGGTGGAAATCAAACGACAACAAATACGTCTAAAGTGTTATGAGGAAACCTTAGAGAAGGAGAAAAAGAAAGCCAAATTACACCTCCGATTAGTGAAAAAAATGAAACACAGGGTTAGGCTTGGGAAAGAAAAAGCTTTTTGAAGGTTGAGTGGTTCGAATGAGGGTGTGCAGATGAGGGAAGAAGAAGCATGTAAATGCTTTGACATCTTCTGCGAGTATGCAAGATGTGTTGTCCCAAGCTACAACTGGGATGGGATTACCGTGGAGTAAACAAAAAATAAGGGTTGGGTTTGGGTTTAGAGTATGGTTCTATATTTCCAAGAATTGAGCCATCTGTGCAACTCGTTCTACGAAGTTCGGTTGAAATGAGAAGCAGGGTTGATAGTGCTACCTCAATGGAAGACGAAGAAATCATCCTCCCCCATTACTACGTCTAGAGTTTGAAATTAGAGTCAACAATTCCAAAATCGCTACTTTGATACCATGATAAATTTCAGAGAGACGGGTGAGCAAATTGCGAAAGTCATTATAACTAGAAGCGTTGCTTTCTTTTCCTCATAGTATACCCATAACCGAAAAAAGGAAACTGATAATTACATATGAAAAAAGAGCCTCTTTCGTATTCATGTTGGTGGCGGAAGCCCAAAATAATGGAACAAATTATCAAATTTCATCAAATCCATTGGGTTGTTCGACCAACGTGGAGGTGGAGGCGGAGCAGGTGAATGATACTTCAAGGCCCAGAAACAAATTAATGGGTTAACAAAACAAATTACCCATTAATTCTCAAAAGTCCAAAATATTTGATGGGTGTCCAAATAAATTATGTGGTTAATGGATTAATTTTTTTAAATCCTCAAAACCATATGTGAGCAAATTAATAGGCTCATTAAAATGCCTGTTAATTTTCTTTGGACATTGACAATAAACAAATATGGTACAAAACCATTCCAAATTTTCTCATGGGTCATCTACCTGTACAAATTTCAATGAGATCAAATTTAAATCTCTCAACCACAAACTCTTTCAAGGGGTCATTCATTCCTTGAAAGTTCAATCAAATTCTTCTGCACTACGTCCGGTTTGATTCCGCCAAGGATACGTAGGCAATTTGGAAATTCAATCCAAATACAACTGCAAGTCCAAATAGAATCTCTAGTTTACTTTAATCAAATTCGCCCCAAATACTTTTCCAACTACAAAATCAAATTGAATCCCTGGTTCAATCACATTCATTCAAACTCCACAAAATATTTCTCACACCGCAAATTCTTTCAAGGAGTCATTCATTCCTTGAAAGTTCAATCAAATTCTTCAGAGAACTACAAAAGGCTTGATTCACAACAGGGGGTATGTAGGCAGTCTAGGGTTCCCTGGATGCAGCCATAACGTTAAATCAAATGTCATTATTTATTTCATTCATTATTCACATTGGAATCAAAGGGTGTTTTCTTTTCAAAGAGATTATAATTAAGATATTTTTTTATCTTGAATGGGTCATACTCAATTCATAATAAAACTCTTATTTGTAAATAAGAGTGAGATTATGTTGGGTGAATTTTTTAATCACTATATTACATTTTTTATCTAACAATGGCAGTTACTATTCATGTGAATAGTGGCTGCCATTGCAAAAAGCAATGTTGGTTTCCAGTAGTTGCCATAGCAAAGGGCAAACACTATTCATTTTTTTGTTTTTTTCACAATTTTTTTTACCTAAATAATTAATTTGGACAATATTTTCGGATAAGATTTTTGGGTTCCAACGTGTCAATACTATTCATATCTCATAACCGGATAAAATTTTCGGTTTCAAATTTCAGATAAATTTCGAAATTCAAATTTCAGATAAAATTCATATGAATTTCAAATTTCAGATAAGATTTTCACCCTCTAAAATTTGGAATGAATTTTTTTTTCCACATATGACAGAATTTCATCTCATTGCCCGAGACGGGACAATGAGAAATTTGAACCCAACACTCACATAACAAAATATCTTCCATGGTGCTCCATGCCCCAACACCATCAATAGAAGAAGCCATAAGGATGATAAAGAAAAATAAAACTTGAAAGTGAATAAAATGTTGAGTAAAAAGTGAATAATAGTATAAGTAGAAGAAAATCTATGAGGATTTGGTGTTGAAAGTGAAGAGTATTGGTAGGTATTTATAAAAAAAATTCCAGTATTTTTTTTTTTAATAAAAAATTTAGATTTTTTTCACATTTTTATTGCAAAAATATTGGCTACCGTTGGATTAGAGGAGAGAATCACGATCGGAGCGCTCAGATGACGCCACGTGTCCCAGAGCCGTTGGCGCAGCGCAGGGCTGACGTCAGCCCCCTCGTTTTGGATCTCGGGCTCGACCTACCCTCGGGCTAGCCCGTCTTCGTTGCCCCCACCTTCAGCCTGGGCTAGCCTGAGCTGCTGGAATCGCTTTTTGGTCCTAAAATCCTCTAGCCCGAGTCCAGCCTGTGCTGCTGGACTTGCTCTTAGGGGTGTTGGTTTGGGTAGTGGTGCTAGACCTACAAAGGCTCACTTTGGCATATGGCTTCTTGAGAGAGAGTTTCAGTATGAGTGGGTGAGGAGATGTGAATCAAAAAGTAAGAAAGGGGAAATAATGGTCGTGAACCAAACGGGGCCTTATAATGTCATATTCTATCTCATTCACATGATCGTTTGACCAGGGTAGAGGTGGAGGCAGAGGAGGTGAATGATTCTCCGACCGACCTAGTCTCAGACTGTCATCAGTAGGTGAAAGTGGAGGTGGAGCAAGTGAAGGCGACTCCGACAGAACCATGTTTAGACTGTCATTAGGAGGTGGAGGTGAAAGCGACACCAAAGAAACCGAGCTTAGACTGTCTTCAGGAGGTGGAGGTGAAGGTCACACATACATATCTAAACTCATAGGAGGTAGAGGCAAAGCCCAAACACCAATCGAGACAGAAATGGAGGTTCGACCATAAGGTGTTTCTAGGAGGTTGTGGAAGAGGAAGAGCAGAAAGGTGAACAACTGTGGAAGACTAAGAATAGGACGCAGTGACGATGGAAGGGGAAGAACACAGGGTGATGGTGGAAGAGGAAGAGCGGGAAGAAGAACAATCGCACCTTGGGAGCTTCTTCTAGAGATAGTTGCCGTGTACTGAGATGTTGCGAACTCTGTCGTCGACTATCTAGTTACAGTTGCAAGATTTGCATGTGTACCGTTGTTGTTCGACACTCTTATTGTTATAGTGTGAGAACTTAGTATCTGAGGAGTGGCAACAGGGGCATTGGGGGTGTTGGTTTAGGCAGTAGTGCCAGACTCACAAAGGCTCGCTTCGACATCTAGCTTCAAGAGAGAGAGAGAGAGAGAGTTTCAATCTGGGTGGGTGAGGAGATGAGAATCGAAAAGTAAGAAAGGGGAAAAAAGGGTTGTGAACCAAACGATGCATTATAACATCAAATTCTATCCAATTAACTCGGTTTTCGACTAGGGTGGAGGTGGAGGCAGAGGAGGTGAAGGATTTTCCGACGGACTTAGGCTCAAACTATCATCAGTAGGTGAAGGTGGAGACGGAGCAGATGGAGACAACTCCGACGGAACCAGGCTCAGACTGTCATCAAGAGGTGGAGGTGAATGCGACACAGATGTACCCATGCTTAAAGGAGGTAGAGGCAAAGCAATTAGATACAAAGCCCAAACACTATCAAGACAGATTTGGAGATTCGACCATAAGGCGGTCCTATGAGGTGATGGAAGAGGAAGGGTAGGAAGGCGAACAATCATGGAAGAGAAAGAAGAGCATGGGGTGACGGTGAAAGGGGAAGAACATAGGGTGATTATGGAAGAGGAAGAGCACGGGGTGATAGTAGAAGAGGAAGAGGGTGAATGGGAACAATTGTACCTTGAAGGCTTATTCTAAAGATAGCTGCTGCGAACCGGGATGTCACGAACTTCGTCGCCAATGGTCCTACTACGGTTGCACATGTGTACCATGGTTGTTTGGCAGTATTATTGTTGTAGTGTGAAAACTTGGTGTCCGTGGAGTGGCAACAAGGGCATTGGGGGGGTTGGTTTGGGGCGGTGGTGCCAGACCCAAAAAGGCTCGTTTTGGCATCTGGCTTCTCGAGAGAGAGTTTCAGTCTGAGTGGGTGAGGGAATGTGAATAAAAAAGGAAGAAAGAGGAAAAATGCGGTCGTGAACCAAACAAGGCCTTATAATGTATGTGATAACGCTCTTCTCATTAGGAAAGGTCCTAAAAAAAAAAGTGTCATAAATAGTCCTAATCAGGTTTGTCCTCCAACATGTTACTTATAAAAATTTGAAACTTAATAGAAATTGGCTTAGACAATTTGAAACTCTAACTTTCGAATATTGGTCGGCGATATGCTCCTGCCTTTAATTGGTCGTGTTGTGCATCCGGTGCTGTTACTTTAAAGAAAATAGAGTGCTCCAAGCAAGCTTACGCTTTGGATACATTAGCATGGGATAACATCATAGGATTTCGCTCTTATTCTATTGGACTTTGGGATCAGAGTAATGATTAACAGGGATAGTTGGGGACATTCGTATTTCTTAAATAGGGGGTGAAATTCTTGGATTTATGAAAGGCGAACAATTGTGAAAGCATTTGCCAAACATTCTTGTCCCTAAGTTTTCTTGTAACTTAGGCTAATGATGTTTCTAGTGTGGCCACTGCTAAAGTTATCTCAATGTAGTTTCATTGTTGTTTTTACTTTAATCCAACTAGTAAAAAAAAATACGGACAAATTTATGTCTTTTCATTAAATCAAATAGACAAAAAAAGAAAAAAATGGGGACAAATCAAATCAAAATTCGTGTTTATTTATATGGTTTATGGGTAAAATATTCCCTTATAAATTATTTACAAGAAGAAGATAACTTTTCAAAGTCGATTTTTAAAGTTGTCTTTAAATCAAATGAGGAGATCTTCAAATGACCCAGAACATTTGAAATTCCTAGACAAACTTGATTGATGATGATGACGATCATAATTTGAAGCTTTGATTCGGAACAAATTAGAAATTAACAACAATTAAAACTTTTGCTAAACACAGTAAAGAGATTAAGCAAAGAAGAACCTTCTAGCCTTCCCTCTCACAAAAACTCTAGAAACGCCTCAACTCCCCCACCCTCAATTTTGCGCGTGCACTACACTCGTCCAATCCACTCATATATAAACACGGGTGGGTCCAAAATTATTTTGGTTTTTATTTTATTTAATTGGAGAAAGCCGGTGTTCGATTGAATATTGATTGTGTGGCGATGAGTGAACAGGTAAAGGCGGGCTCTGACTCACTCTTTCTATTATGACCCGACTCTCCGAGAAGCTCCGTCTCTCTCTCTTCCTGTACAAGCCAACCCGCTTTCTCTCTCTAAACCTCCTCCCCAACCTCTCTCTCTCCTCCACGCTCCACCTCTGCAAGTCCCTCGCACGCGCCCTCGCCTCGAAAACCCTAGCCTTCTTCTCCTCCTCCTCCGCCATGGACGACCCCTACTGGGACCTCGATTTCCGCCCCAGCTTTCGCTCCCAGCGCCTCCGCCTCCACGACGACTACGACGACGACGACCGCTCAAACGACGACGTTTCGCACAATGCCGTCGATAAGCTCTACCTCGTTCCCTACAGGTGCGCCTCCAGCGAGTGACTTGGCTACTGAATTGCTCTCGAGCCCTTGTTTGAGTTGTTGAGATGGTTCTGTTGCTGCATTGGATTTCATTTCGTGTTTTCGTTTGGTTTCAGGTGGTGGAAGGAGGTTCGAACCGAAGACGATCAGATGGGAGGGGTCTTGTACACTGCGTCTACGGACGACGATGCTGGCTCGGAGATTTTTCTGAATTTGAAGAAGAAGGACGTCGCTGAAGAAGGGTTTTCGGGGCGTGAGTATGCATTGGTCCCTGAACCTACATGGTGTCGCGCTCTCAGACGGTGAGGAAGCTTTCTGTCTCTTATTTTGCAATTCTTTTTCTCATTTTAGATGGTCCGAATTGTGGTATCTTAAGTTGCCATTAGATTAGGGTAGGTCTTAATGGAGGGTTCATTGTAAGTCCTAACTGTTACTCTAATGCTGTCAAATGAGGCCCATTTTCAATCATTCTGGTAGCTTGCCAAAATCTTTGATTGCCCGTTTACTAAATGGTCGACCTTTAATGATAATAATAGCACATTTCCCTACTTAGCCCTTTTTTTTTCTTTCTATTTTTCTTTTTTGTGGAAAGAAAAGGGGTGTAGTAGTTCTGGGGAAATGTGGTATGATGGCAATTTTCTTGATTATAATGGCGTAAAGGAATAGGAGGGTTTTTGAGAATGTTCTTGGTGAAGAGGGTGGAGTGCTTATGGGATTAGGGTCTGCTTTTTGTCTTCTTTGTGGGCGTCTATGGTTTGGAGTTTAGGGAGCTGTCTTTCTATGTTATCTTATCGGATTCGAAAGCAGATGTTTTGTAGTTTTTCCAGAAGAGGACTCCTTGTTCGCTATTTGTACATTTTTTTAGTACTTAATGAATAGTTTTGTTTCTCATAAAACAAAGTTGCTCAAAGCGTAAAAGGGGTCTTGATTTCATTGTTTAGGCTTATGTTTACTGTGCTTCCTGGGATTATAGGAGAAGGTAGAAAACAAACTGATTTTCTTATGCGTTCAGGGATTTCTTTCTTTCTTCTCCAATTTCTCCTGAAGTGCCTTAAGTTATTGTTATTTTTATGTCTATATGATTTGACAGTGATTTATGAGAATGGAGCTTTCTCTCTTTATTCTCCACCACCTCCTAAATAATAATGGCATTGATTTGTCCACTTTTCCTGTAGGCATAATGATTTCTACGCGGCAGCAAAGGATAACGTGAGCCTTTTTGGTGCAGAAATTTTCTTGAAGGATGTGTTTTCTTTACAAATTAGGCTATTTGTCTCATGGGAAACGAATTCATTGGTTGTAAAGATCAGCCAAAGGGTTAGTTTTGTAATTTAGCCTTATTTTGCATCCCTTTCCCTCTCATTACATTCCTGTATTGGATGAATTCTAAAAAAATTAGTTATGGAAGTTGGATACCTGTTGTACTTTGGAAAGGAATGTCTGGGAGAATAATGCCTCAGATTAGAGTTGGCATAATCTAAAGTATGTAAATTGATTTCGTAATTTTTTTTTTTTTTTTTAAGAACTTGTGATGCTCAAAACATTATAGGTAGGTGAAGTTGCTGGATAATCCATGCATTAATCCTAATTTAATTTGAGGTAGCAATTTACCAACTGTGTTTTGTGGACCAAAGTGGTGACGAACAACAGAATGATATAGTTATTGAACAAGATGCTAAGAAGATGAGTAAAAGAGAGAGATCAAGAAGCAGAATGTACTTTGAATAGCAAGGATTGTAGTCCCAATAAGTGATGATGAACTATTTTTTTTTTTATCAGCTTATCAGATATTGGATTGGAATTGTTGTGTGATGTTTGGAGGTGGCATGAGTCAAAAGGAAGGTTATTTGAGCTAAGAGGAGTCAGATTAAGAAATTAATAAAGAATCAGAATAGAAAGCACACGGTTGATGGATTATGACTTTTAGCAGTTTGACATGAAGCGGAAGAGTGAGCTTTTACAATTTAAATGTTTGAATGTGGTATTTGTGTGGCATTGGGATCCTACTGAAACTTGGGCTGTGCAACTTTCACTTTCTTTTCTTTAAACTTTTGTATGTTTGTGACATGCATATGATTCTCATTATTGCACTTTTTTGATACATTCCCTTGTTTAAATGTGATTGTTTCTATGGTCTTGGTCACAACATCAATTTAGGAAAGATGTTATCACTTGGACCCAGTTAGTTGGGGGTATAATGGAAACACAATCCAGTGAATGGACTAGCAGTTGTTTGCCTTAGAATCTGCTGGAACAGTTGTAGTTGGGAAAATTCCATGCAACTAGGCAACAAATCAGTAGATAGTTATGCAAGCAACAAATGTTTTGTTTTATGGACTCTTGCTTCACAAACACTTACAAGTCTTTTTGTCTGGCATATATGTTGTAATTACTAGGAAATAGTGATGTACATGCCTTGGAATTGCTATATATATGTGCCCTTGCTTAATAGGGTTCATATGCTGTCATATAGAATACATCATAAACTGTGTTTTACTCTTCATTTTAGTAAAGTTAATAACCACTTTTTATTTCTTTAGAGTTTCGATTGATTACCTTCTGAATTTGACTAGACTGCAATTTTCAGGATAATACAGTTGATTCTTACAAGAGGGCCTGCAATATTTTCAGTTCAGAGTATGTTCCGGTGAGTTACCGATGAGTGACAATTAGTCATTTACAATTGGTCTGATATGTATGTGATGATATTTGCTCATCCATGGATTGATTTTACAGTTGCATATTTGGGACTTCTCAGGGCAGACAACCCAAATTTTCATGAATGACAGTATTAATTTGCCAAATGATATTCCTGGACAACTGAACAAAGAGGTGAGTGATTATAATGTATGGTTCTTATTTATTTGTTAACTCTCATATTTTGTCAATCTGGTGGGTGCCTTTCACCAGAAATCGGATAGATACTTTCTACATGATATTTCATAATCTACTGGAGTGTAGCGGCTCAACTTTTTACTGTTTGTGCTACCTTTCTAGCTTTGGACTTTGAATTTTTAATTCCATTTACTGAATTTTGGAATTGCCATACTGTCTGAATTGCATTGATGGTTATGTTAGTAAATATTATTATGATTGGAAATTGGTTGGCGTTGAACTTTCGCACCAGCATGCCCACGTTGATCCTTTGTTACTGGGACGTATGCTACATCGAGTCTCAATTTTTTTCTTAAAAAATGGATCCAGATTTAGTATACAAATATCTACCAAAATTAATTTTAATGCTCAGTGTTGCAGTTTATATATATCTTTACATGCAGATTAATTTCTACAGTTTAGTTATATGGCCTTTCGTTTCATGTTGTCCTTTCAGATTCTCCTTGAACTGCGACTCCATGGATTTTCATATTATATGAAAGGTAGAGATTGGAGGAGCGATGAAGTGGCCGATAAACATCCCAGTATGGATAGTTCTACTTATGGTGGCTCTATGAAGATGAATGGGAGCACTGACTATGTGAATCCTTATTTAACTCCGACCAACTCCTTGCAAAGTGGTACAATCTATAGAGGAGCTGGTTCCTTAGGCCTTATCGGACTAGAAAATCTTGGGAATACTTGTTTTATGAACAGTGCCATCCAATGCTTGGTGCATACCCCAAAGCTTGTTGATTATTTTCTAGGAGATTACCGGAAGGACATAAATTATTCAAATCCACTAGGAATGAAAGTATGTAAATGGGTTAATCCTTTAGTTTTCATTTTAAATGGCTGCTTTTTTGTGGCATGTTTTGCTTACTTTGATTGTTGGCTCTCCTTTTTACCATAGACTTATTTTCCAGGGAGAACTTGCTTTAGCATTTGGAGAGTTGTTGAGGAAGTTATGGGCTCCAGGTGCAAAGCCAGTGGCTCCAAGAATGTTCAAGCTAAAACTTGCGAGTTTTGCTCCCCAATTCAGTGGCTATAATCAGCATGATTCCCAGGTTAGTTCATTTGGCTTTATGTTTAGTTTTTCTTCTTTTCTTTTTTTTCATAGGCGCAAATGTTTAATTTTGTTGCGTGGGAAATAGGTTTATAAATTGTAATTTGTCGAAGTGCCTCATGTAGGAACTTCTTGCTTTTTTGTTGGATGGTCTCCATGAAGATCTAAATCGTGTGAAATGCAAGCCGTATATCGAAGCTCAGGATGTAGAGGGTCGTCCAGATGAAGAAGTGGCAGAAGAATATTGGCAAAATCACCTTGCTCGCAATGACTCCATCATTGTTGATGTGTGCCAAGTCAGTTTTATGGTTTAAATGCATTTGTAATTCGTAGATTTAAGTTTCACCTATTCCTTCTTAAGATAAGTTTATTGGGACCAACTTCATTAAATTTATTTTTTTAACACTATATTGCAATTTCTTTTCCCCTTGCTACTGTAGGGCCAGTACCGGTCAAAATTGGTTTGTCCTGTTTGCAGCAAGGTGTCCGTTACATTTGACCCATTTATGTACCTTTCTCTACCATTACCTTCAACAACAATGCGGACTATGACTTTGACGGTCCTAAGCACAGATGGGACTGCATTGCCATGTACATTTACTGTGACAGTGCCCAAGAGTGGAAGGTCGTTGGATCTGACTAATGCCTTAAGCACTGCATGTTCTTTAAGAGATGATGAAACCCTAATGCTTGCTGAGGTATATTTCTGGGGCTCTGTTTTTAGAGTTATTGAAACATTGCTGTATGTCATTGGAGCGAGGGGGTGGGGTGGGAATGGGAGTTGTCATATGGATGACATGCATGCATAGTAGCTACGGTCATGGAGCAGTCATGCAGTGTTGTGCGTGGACTCTGGTTCTCTAGCACCATTTGTTGGCATTTTGACAATTACGTGGCCTGTATTTGCTTTTTGCATGCCATCATAGTAAAGTCATGTCCATGATTGATTTTGTAACTATTTGTAATCTTTTAAAGATCCTTCACTGAGAGGTTAAGAATGCTAAGGCATTGACCCTTTGTTTGTAGGTATACAAGTGTCGCATTTTTCGTCTACTGGAAGATCCATTTGATTCATTAGACTTGATCAGAGATGGTGACCGATTGGTCGCTTATCGGTTACCAAAGGGTTGTGAGACGTCCCTTTTGGTTACGTTTATTCATCAGCAGATGGACATGTAAGTTTGGTTTCTTGAGTAAATCATCACTGCTTTATCAGTTGCCTAACTCAAATTACTTTATTAAAAAATTAAAAGTGATAATGCTTCTAATTTTTGCTATAACTAGTTCAATGACCTTTTTCCCCTTGCATTTTAAACTAACTAGGTTAGTGAACTCAGTGAGCAACCTAAAGAATTTTTATGTGATTGCCAAAATAGCTGAGGGACCTTTTGGGAAATGTTCAACATGATAATTTCAGTTACCTGGTAAAATCAAGGTATGTTGTATGCCTACTATAAGTTTAGACATGAAAGGACACATGATGCTAATAGCAATGATGGTGCCTGGTTCGCACAATTCAATAGAAACTGTGTACAAAATGTACACTTTGTGATATGTTACCCCTAAAACGGTACTTGCTAGTATGTGTTATTGCTCGTGTAATAGAAGCTGCTGTTGAATAATGCAAGTAGTTGGTGTGGTGAGAAGTATCCCTTTTCTTATTTATGTTGTCAAAATGATGGAAAATCTGGTCAGACTCCCAGAGTATATTGTAACATTTTGATTCATTTGAAAGTTTATGGCATAGAATTTGTCTTATGGGATGGTATTTTTGATATATACATTTTTTTTGTTTCTTTTAGTAACTAATGATATTTTTTGTATGCCAATAAACTCAATTCTACCAGACTTTGATATGGTAATGATAGAATTAAACAAGCAACCTGATTCCAGGCTTGAATCTTTGGACACTTTGAAATCTCTGTAACCAAGAAAGAAGTCAATTTGCTCCTGAACCAATTTCCTTCATTTATGTACTTGAGAAGTCTATGATTTTTTGAAATATAAGATCTTCCTCATAAAACTTTACGACCAACATAACAGTTAGTCTCAGGTCCAGATGGTAAGTTGTCACTTTTTATCAAGCATTTCATGCGTGAATTGTGTTTAGGTTTGAACCCAGATTTTGTTACTCTTCCAACTATCATCTTCGGGTGTATCTTGTTTAAAAGTCTGTATGAAGCATTGCCTTGTCAAATACAACATGAGTTACAGCTTACATATTGTTTTTATTTATTATTATTTTGGTATCTGGTATTGCGAACTGTTTGTTGAAGATTTTATTTATGTTAGGGAATGATTGCATATAGAAACAGTCCAATTTTGTTGGCTTGTTCATTCCATCTCATTCTGACATGTTGAGTCATTTTCGTTCACACCTTATATGTCATGGCTGAAATTATTTTATCGCAGAAATAGAAAACAAATTTTAAAAAAATGAAGTTGAAAGGTCTTGAGCAGCTGATGACCATCTATGAGTGATACTGGTGGTGCGTAATATGTTTTTGTTTGATATAGTTGGGTCTGTTTAATATAAATCACAGCCTTTGTATATGCAAGACAAAGGGTGGTTCAATGCATGACACTCCTGTGGAGTTTGAAGTTTTGATTGAATTCAGGGTTCTATCTCTATGCAAACTTTCTGAATTTTGGATAATCCTATATGTATTTAGCAGATGTTTGCAAATGTGTACTGAATTAATAATTTTTAAATGTTTTTATTACCCAACCTTGTAACTATCTCCTGCAGTAAATTGGGCCTTCTCTGTAAGTTTCTTGACCGATTTAAAAGTCTTCCCTTATTACGTTTTTAGGTTGTAAATAAATACCACTGGCTTCCTGTTCTTTGGAGGCCATATGGCCACCAGGTTTCAATAACTATTTTATTACAAGTACATGTGAATGATTTCTCTGTGGAAAAATGCAATGGACCTCATAAACGTAGATAATGATGTTAATTTGTTATGTTGTGACCGTTATGTGTTGTGATGATAATGTTTTTATCTTTTCCCTCTGTTATATGATCTCTTAAAAGGATACAGCTTGCATTTCTATGTTTTCACTATTGAAGATATTAATATTATTATTACTGTCTTTGCTTTTTCCTGTAAAAAAGCCTAAATACATATTTTTGTCTGGGATCAGGTGTCACAATAATGGGGAGATGAGATTAGTCCCACAGGCGTTTGGCATTCCCCTTGTAGCAACATTGCCTGATGTTTGCAATGGATCTGATATTCGTAACGCGTTCCTGAAAGTACTAAATCCATACTTGATGAGCCCTGGAGATGTATTGAATATTTTTGATGATGATTTTGCTAATGAAGATTCTAATGCTACTACTACTACTACTACAATTATGGATAATGATGCCGACTCAGACAGGGAATCAAGGGATGAAGCAAATTCAGATACTGACTTCCAGTTTTACTTACCAGATGCAAAAGAAGCTATAGAAGATACCTTGATAGAGATGAATGAGCCAATCGTGGTCTCAGGGTTGCCTAAGAGGTTGAAGGTGCTTGTTTTATGGTCCGATAATATGACTAAAAAGTATGATACATGCCTTTTAAACACTTTGCCAGAGGTTTTCAAGCCCCAATTTTTTGTGAGGAAGCCTGAAGAATCTGTCTCTCTGTACAAATGCCTTAAAGCCTTTATGAAGGAAGAACCTCTAGGACCAGAGGATATGTGGTTAGCATCTAACTTCATTTGAATTACAAGAACAAAACTGTTATGCATCCTCTTGACTGTTGTTTCTTGGCTTAATCTAGCTAGAGATAGAGCATGCAGTTTATTTTGTTCATTAATTATGTCATCTGTGCAGTTTGTATTTTTTGGTTTTCAGAATTTTTTAAATAATAGATTGTAGTCGTATACCTGCTGCCTATCTTAATGCTAGCTTTTGCAATGATATGTTGTTTACAGGTACTGCCCTATCTGCAAGAAGCCTCAGCAAGCTAGCAAAAAGTTAGACCTTTGGAGATTGCCTGAGATTCTGGTTATTCATCTGAAAAGATTCTCGTACAGCAATTTATTTAAGAACAAGCTCGAAACATTTGTTGATTTTCCAATTTATGGTTTAGATTTCTCACCCTACATTAGTCACCGAAATAGCCAGTTATCCAGCCAATATATGTTGTACGCAATTAGTAATCACTATGGCGGCATGGGTGGTGGTCACTATACAGCATTTGTTCATGTAAGTTCTGTTTCTCTTATTGTTAGAAAATTTCTTAGGTTTTTGTCCAAGTTTCTCAATTGAATCCTTTATACTCAGTGAAATCCAGACTGCACTTAGATGCTCCTTTCTTTTCTTTTTTTATTACATGTATTTTATCCCCAAGTTTTATTCACTTTAGGGCTTTCTCAATTGAATTGGTAAACAATTTTTGTCCCCTGTGCAGCTTGGTAATGGTTCGTGGTATGAGTTTGATGATGAAAAGGTTCTTCCTGTTGGTCAAGAGAGGATCAGGACATCAGCTGCATACGTTCTTTTCTACCGAAGAGTACCGGATATATAAACACATAGACAGACAGTTGTATAGTTAAGTAACAGTTGGGAAGCAGGTTGCCGGCGGCAGGATGCACCCGGTTTAGATGTTGGAGAGAGAGGATATTTTGTAGAGAAAAGGAGCACAGGATTCATGATGTACAGCTTTTAATGGCGTCAGTGAAAGAGGCACAATAGAAGTATTACCTTTTTTGGTATTTGTTTACATTGTATATATATACTTCGACCCAGAAAAATTATTCAAATCCCATCCCTTGTTCAACAGGGTTATCTTTCCCTCTTTCTTCAGTATTTGTTTTATCTATGTTTCTCTTTTACGGAGGAGAGATTCGAACTTTCCACTTCTCCCAACGTTAAAAGAGAAATGCCATTAGACCTGTCTAATTTTTATATGGTGCTAAAATTGAAGAACGTGAGAGGCATTCATATTATTATTATTATTTTATAGAATCTTTTCTATTGAGAGGGGCGATAGAATACTAAACTCACACACACTACACGGATGCTAGGATTCGAACCTAGGATCTTTGTTGGAGAGAGTATTTACTCCAAACCACTATACTTCTGGATTCTTTGCACAGAAATTTAAAGTTAAAACTAAATGATAAGGCCCTATTTGATGGGTCGAATTGGATTGGACAGATCCAATTAAAATTGACATAAATCCTAACCATTGCACAGGAATTAAAAGTTAAAACTAAATGATCCAATTAAAATTGACATAAATCCTAACCATTGTTTGGTGTGCTTAAAATATAGAGTGCTGCTTACCCATTTGTAAAATGACTTATAAGGACTTATACCAAAATATTAATAAAACAACTCTTTTCCTTTAAAATAATTTAAAATGAAAAAAAAGTAAAATAATAAATAAACAAATAACCTTCTCAGCCGCACCAACTTATCCCAGGCCCTCTCCCCGACGGAGCTCCCCCACCCCGATCTTTCTCTCCTCCACCTACACCACCTCCTTCTATCTCTATTCTATGTTCTCTGTATCTCTCTTTCTCAACCTCTCTCCTCCCCAACACCCCGAGTTTGGTGGTAATGCGATTTTCGCTTGAAACAACTACTGTTTCCTTCGTCAAATTTTGGATTCAAAATGAGTGGGTATAGTGATTTGGAATCTTGACCAAAAATGAGTCTGGGGATTGGTAAGTTCTCGAAATTCCTTAACCCACCGAAAATGTGTTATGAGATTATAATGTGATACCTTTTCATTGTTTTTCTTTTCCCGATTTCAGTTTCTCAACAGCCAATATAGAGGCTAGCTCTATCTCCCTCTCTCGCTAAAATGTCTTTGCAACAGTTTGTAAGTTGATCATGTTTCAAAGAAAATGGTTTATTTTTTAAAGCAGAAAAGGGAAAAAACATTGGTTATGGATTGGTCAGGGCCTTTATATGGGTACAAGCTTCAGATCTGTCTCCTCTCTCCTCTTTTCTATTCTCTATCTGTCTCCTCTCTCTCTCCCTCTCTCTCGCAATATATATTTTTATTTGGCTCGAACAAGCTTCAGGTAGATCTCTCTCTCTCTCTCTCCGTACTAAAAAAAGCTTCAGATTTCTCTCTGAATCTTTGTTTTTTAATATTATTGTTAAATATTTTAATATTTTGATGAGTGTTGTCTTCTTTTGGTTTTGTTGGACAAAAGAAAAGAAAAAGAAAACTAACTTATCAATTGATTTGATATATAAAAATTAAATAAAAACAAACTTGATTTGCCATTTGTTGCTTACGTAATAACGGTCTAGCCAATGACAATGCAGGTGTAGCGCGCGCTATCTAGTAAGCATCTGTTGAATAGTGTTCGATTCTTTGTGAAGGAGAGAGCGAAATATTCTTTGTGGGTTCAATTCTCACTACACAGGCGCTCTCGTGGCTGTTCTGCGCCGAATATACATATAGAACTAATGGCTGCGCACACTTCTGGTAAACTGGAATTCTACTCATACTGCTTACTTTTCTTGTATTTTTCATATCGAAAAGGTGTATATTTGAGATGTAGGTAATGGGTTCTGAAGCCTTTGTGCTTAGGAGCATATGGGCATCACTGGGTTCCTCCTGGATTTACTGATATTGAAGAGGAAGATGGAGAGAAAACAGGGAAAGATGTCTCTTTGTGGTGGGTCCTTGGAATTTTGGGTATCCCAATTCCGTTAAAAACAAAATTCCCATTCCCACATAAATAATTCTTGTCTAGCTTAGAAATCCATGTGGGCTATTAGGAGTTGGGGATAGTTTACAAGCAAAGAAGTAGTTTTTAATAACTGGTTTTGTCTGTGTGAACATGAACTTTGTCCCTTGTGTCTTTCTTTTGATGGTTGGTGTTATTGTGATAATTGACTTTCATCAGGAACAATACAGGAAGATGCTGCAATAAGAGGGGGAGATAAGCTCGTATTAAGGGGCTTGAAGTTCCATGGATTTCATGGAGTGAAGCCAGAAGAAAGGACGCTGGGTCAGAAATTTGTGATAGATGTTGATGCTTGGATGGATCTCCGGGAGGCTGGTAAATCTGATCGTTTGTCAGATACCATTAGTTACACCGAAATTTATCGGTTCGTAACAATATGAAAACACCTTCATTTTCCGTTACCTCGAAACTTGGCATGTATCATGTTTTAGTCTAGTCTAGTGCTGCAGTCCCATCATTTGCATATTGTTGTCAAATATTTACCTCAATTTGCAATGGCATTGAAAAATTATATTCTATATGGGTCCTTTTTTAGTTCGGTGTTTTGATTCAGTGGTTGTGGTCTTATAGAAAATGGAGATGCAAAAAGCTAGGAATTTGTATGTCCAGAAGAAAAGATTAAACACAATATGCTTATCGTTTTATATCTAAGGTTTTCTCAGACTGATACTAGGTCACTTTTGATGTTTTGCGTTTGTAAACCACAGCATTGTAAAGGAAGTTGTAGAAGGGCCACCTCATAATCTTCTGGAGTCTGTGGCTCAACTCATCGCATCTACCACTCTGAAAAATTATCCCCAGATATCTGCTGTCTCTGTCAAAGTTGGGAAGCCGCATGTTGCTGTTCATGGTCCTCTTGACTACTTGGGTGTCGAGATATTTAGATACAGAAGTGTTGATGCGCCAAACTAAGATTTTATGAGTTACTCAAAAAGAGGCAAATCTATGCCCCCTGTGACAGCCTGACACAGGTTTGACTTGGGTGTTATTTTGTTTTCTTCTCTTTTGAACTTGTTTGTGGGGATCCTTGTTCCATATTTTGAACCAGCCACAGTTATTGTTTATGTAGTTCTTTCTTGTGCTTATCCTGTATTTTTACTTGGGATTTCATCTTGGTTACATTCTTTTTAGTACTTGGTACACCTCTGAACTTCATTTTATTGAATTTCTTTGTCAAGATTGCAGCAACGGGTCAAAACCCGAACTTATGCAGCAAATAAGAATTAAGTCAGATGCAAAGTCAGCTGGTCTCGACTCATGGGTGAAAATAGTTTAAATCGGTCAGCATGATTTGTTAGTAGTTGTAATGAGTTGCAAATGTGGTGGAAGAAATGATTGGATCTTGTCAACAATAGCTACTATGTAGGCTATCTTTGGAAGATGACAAAGTACATTCTATTATGTATTGCTATGCCGAGAGCACTCTCTCTCTCTCTCTCTCTCTCTCTCTCCCTAGAGTTTTCCAAGATTGCATCTGTCTTCAGTTGTGTTGTGTGAGTCTTGTTGGTTTCATTAAAACGAGCAACCATTGTGGGCAGCTTCTTTGATCAAAGATGATACCAAGATTTAATTCATTTCCTTTTGTTTTCCCCCCATCATATGATCATATATATGCTTAGAGTCGGAGAAGTTCTTCCCAATAGCTTTTGCAGTTAGAATCAGTATGCTCTCTATGCTTATCGTCTGGAGTCAAAATTTGAGTTGTATAATCGTTGCTCCCACTAGTGTCTCTAACCTTTCCAAAACATTTGAAGATTCTTATACAAATATACAGCTAATATACTAAAATGGACACTTGGAATATACAGCCTGCCGAGAAATGTTAAAGCCCCACAGTAGTCTGTACGGTTTAAACTTAAAAAGGAAATACCAATATCCAAAAGAGTTTAGGGGCGGCCATTTTCAGTCGTTCTGTTTGTGAGAATTCTGGAACCAACAGCAGTGCAAACACAAACTCCATATTTCTTTTACTGCACTATCTAACGGATAATTTGGTTTTTCATTTGTTTACTTGTGAACTGCACTTAGGCGTAAACATGAGCAAGAGCTCATTCTCTGCTTCAATAAGAGGCCAAGGAAGAAGGGGAAAGGGTAATAATTTATTATCTCAAATGAAGCCAACTAAGAAGGGACTATGACGATACTCAACATATCAAGCGTTCAAAACTATAATGGCTAAAAAAACACATTTAAAACTGCATGCAGCCACTACCAGAAACTGTGACAAGGTTGCTCTTCCTACTCTGGCACTTCATCATTCACACTTGGAACATTATCAAAATTCAAGGACACAGGAGGAGTCTCAAAACTTTCTTTTAGAATATGAAAGCATGGGAAGGAAGCTTGCTCATGCAGCTGCACCATTTCGTTCACGCTCACGGGCTTTGCCTTTGCGGTTCCAAATTGGAGTTGTCTCAATAAGCTGGTGAGGAACAAGCCTTCTTTCGCGCTTTGTGAGCTTCACGAAATTCTTAACTTTCAGTTTGGCTATCTCTGCCTCCTCGTCAGGGGTGATCTCCCTTACTACCACTGTCAGTCGGCATTCTGGTCTCACTTTAACTCCACATTTGCCTTTAGCATGGTAGGACAGTCTCTTTTTGAAGTATCCCTTTCCAACAAATGCCTCAGCTACAAATAAGGAGAGAATGCAGAATGAGGTTTGAAATTGGAAACAAAGAGAACGAGGAATTTAACTTCACTTTCATTATTTACCAACAAGGAGACGGTCTGGATCCAACCCATGATTATGAGTAGCATTTGCTCGGGCTGAGTGAATGACCTGCAAATGGTAGTTTCTCACATAATGTTGAAATTTTGTTGTAAGTTCTATTTCGTGTTAGTAAGACATGAGCATAATGAAGCCATCGCATGTGAAATACCCAACCTCTATACCGATTAGAACTATTCTTTAAAGTAAAATTAAAAATAAAAATTCTCAATGATACCACAAGAAGATGCATCTCTCACATTCCTGTCTTCTCAGAAGTCAAAATAATTCAAAAAATAAATCACTTAAATGTTCAATCCATTCATTCCTGTCCTCTCAAAAAGATGCACGATGGCTGTATCACCTGGTACACAGTTTTGGAAGCTCGCTTTACTGTCACTTGCAACTGCAACAATGCATCTTCAACACGCATACCACGTACCAGTGCAGCAACCAAGTTAACCTTCTTAGGACTCTGTGAGTGAAAGTGAGTGAGCTAAAATCACTAAAAGTATTTACGTATAAGGGGGAAACTTGAAAATAATATCAACTATACAACTTTTAGAACAGCCATTTAGGTGACCAGGGATCCTTTACGTTAATGTCTAAACTGCAAGAACACGAACTATCCAAGAAACAACTCCAATGGTAGGACCATTAACATCCAAACTGAATGAAAAAAAAGGAATAGACATATTTTTAACAAAAGGCATGCCTCCCTGTGGCATAGAGAAGGTCGCAAGATTACTGTTTTCACTGTTGTCCTTTCTTAAATACATCACACACACCCACATAATCAGAAAAAAGGAATAATATTTGTTTTCAGAGGAACTTGTTCAGTCAGCCATCCAATCATTTCTAAATACATTACACACATAATCAGAAACAGGTATGATATTTTTCCTTTCTAAGAATTTGTTTTCACCACCTCCCCCCCTCCTCCCTCTTCATTGGTCATCAATTCTAAGGTGAAATTGGTAGTCATGCATAAATGTTTACCCAAAAATAAAATTTGATTATTGGGCAGCAAAGGAACATACCACATGATAGAACAAAGTGTTTGATGCCCAGATGCATCAAAAACCAAATCCCATAAAACTTTAGAATCCATTACAAAGCTTTATAACGATGCAACCAGAGTGCAATATCAATACCTGTTTGATGCCCTTTAAGATAGCTTGAACTTTATCAGGTTTAGTCAGTGATTTTTGCTTGTGCTCTTCATCTTTTCCAGTCTTTGATGTCAGAAGA
>NW_018921607.1:68887-136987 GCF_002207925.1 Prunus avium | reverse complement strand
TATTTGTAATGCACGTCTACCACTGTTAAGTTCCAGTCTAGGGTAATAACACTGCTTGTTTGCTATGAAATCCTATTTCTAATGCACGTCTACCACTGTAAAGTTCCAGTCTAGGGTAATAACACTGCTTGTTTGCTATAAAATCCTATTTCTAATGCACGTCTACCACTGTAAAGTTCCAGTATAGGGTAATAACACTGCTTGTTTGCTATGAAATCCTATTTCTAATGCACGTCTACCAGTGTTATTACCACATACTGGAACTATACAGTGGTAGACATGCATTACAAATAGGATTTCAAAGGAAACAAGCAGTATTAATACCCTATACTGGAACTTTACAGTGGTAGACATGCATAAAAAATAGGATCTCAGAGGAAACAAGCAGTGTTATTACCCTATATTGGAACTTTACAGCCATTAATCAGATGACAGTAAACTAGCGACTAAAATACTGATAGTAAGCAGTCAATGCAATAGTGAAATCCAATATAGTTTCAAGATTTTGTCCTTGATTCGAATCTAAAATACTGTTATTACCCTAGACTGGAACTCTATAGCAATTAATCAAAATTACAGTGTAGGTTTGGTTTGTAAATGTCTTACCTTTGAAGCGTTTTCTTGTTGAAATTATTCTATGAAATTTTGTCTTGGTTTTGTAGGTGGAGGTCAGTGTGTGGTGTTTGTTTTTGAAAGTAGATCAAGCTTGGTGGTGGTTATGGAGTTTCGGTTTCGAGAGATGAAGAAGACACTTTGATGAAGACGGTGACTGAAGGGACGTTTGGCAGAGATGGTTAATTGAAGTCACAGGCTGGAAGTTACGTTTTTGTTTTTCATTTTTTTGAACGAAATTATGGTTTTGGAGATGGTAAAATCTTTGGGCTTTTTTATAAGTTTGGGCTGGGGTTGTTTTGGGTGCTTTTTGAGTTTTTTTTCTGTTGGGCTTGATAGTGGCAGTGCTTGTAATTTATTGGAACTTCAACACTAATTTGTTATTTAATAAATGGATTTTGGGTGTGTTTATAAAGTGTTTTCCATATGGGGTTTTTTTTATAATTTCAGCACCCATTTTGGGTATATTAGTGAAGCTCCCAAAAATTTATTCCGCGAATCAAATATGAGATTTTGTTCTTTTATAATTAATAGCAAAACTTCAAATATGTTATAACTAAACATGTAACACCGCATTAAGTCAATCAAGCGGTCCGAGCACAACATGAAGTACAACTAAGCTGGCCTTAAATGTCTCGTCTGGCCCATTGTAGACCTAATATTAATAATAAGCAACATTTTGAAAAAAAGAAACAAAAATAAACTTAGACTAATTACAAATTTATATACACTAAATTATAATGGAAACGGATCAGAATGATAAAAAAAACTGTAACAGGAATGAATTTGAACAAGGCATTACCATAAAGTGCTTACAAGTAAAATCCTAAAATTGGAAAACGATAATACTCTTACCATATTTACATGCTTACTAACTTGTAGGAAACAAAACATTCTGATTTTATTTTTATTTTTTTTTGCCATTCCTAAAATGCTCTCTTGTACATAATCTTCATTCCGAGCAAGTAAAATTGTTTTTTTAAAAATTATAAAAGAAACCAAAGGTTACCAAAAATAATATTGATTGAAAAATTACATCCCCATTTGAAATGGGGACATTTTGGATATATATCAAGACTAAATTAAATCAAAAACGAAGAAGGAAACCGAAACTGATTTTGAGAGGTTTTCCTTGCCTAATCAAGTATATATCCCCTCAAAGGCGCTCTATATTTCTTCCTGTATATATATATATATATATCTCCTCCTCTATAGAAACACCAACCCTACCCTAGTATACATCGCCTGCTCAATCAATCTTTTCTCTCCCTCCATTTGTTTTTGGGCTAGAGATATGTCAGACGATTCTAGTAGCACTGTTACAAAACAAAAACGCACCATAGGCCGCAAAAAGATTGATATCAAGAAAATACAGAACACAAGCTCCCTCCAGGTCACTTTTTCCAAGCGAAGAACCGGCCTTTTCAGGAAGGCCAGCCAACTCGGTGCCCTCTGCGGCGCTGAGGTGGCCATCCTGGTCTTTTCTCCCCACGGCAGGCCGTTTGTCTTCGGCCACCCCTCCGTGGACTCCGTCATCTCCCGCCTTGCAGGCACAAGCACCAGCGCTGACTGCATGCATGCGAGTGGTGATGACGAGGATACGCAAAGTAGTATAGTCCAGTCCAATCCGTCCCACTCTGGTACAACGTACCAAACAAGTCCAAATCAAGAAAGCCTTTCGTTGCGATTGCGAATTGGTGGAGGCGGAAGCATGGGACTAGTGAAGGAGGAGACACAGGAGGTGGCGGAGGAGTGGAGTGGAGGCCGTGGGTTTTGGTGGGACCAGCCGACTGAGAAGATGAAGTTGCATGAACTCAAGCAGTTCAAGACATCCCTAGAAGATATGAGGGCTAAGGTGGGCATGCAGTTGGATGAGATGGCGAGGCGTAAATTGGCTGCGAGGGATTTTCTGGGTGTATATCGTAATGGCCGCTGTGGTTAATGATCTTTGGTTTTCATGGAGGCGCGGTAGATTAGGTTAAAATGTGTTTAAATTTTATCAATTTCGTTTTGAGTTTACGAATTTTGATTTCGATTTGTTGTCATTTGATGTCGTTATTAAATTCTTGATTCTTTTGTTTTTGGTAAGAGTTAGATATTATTTGATGCTTTGGCCGTAAGCATGGAAAGTTTACTACACACATATATGGAATGTTTATTGTTCTTGCAAACTAACATTAAGAAAGAAAATCGCATGACCTAAATGGAAATTTTATCTCCAAAACTTGTATTCAACAACGGGTAATAAACGTTGTGATGTCCTTTGACAACACGCTTGCGTGCACTTTTAATGTCTCTTTGATGTTGTCGTACGTATCGATGCACGTTGTTTAAACTTATTTCACAATATTTCAAAAACTGAAACTATACCATTCTTTTAACATCCTATGAGCGTTGCAACTTAGGTTTTCACAACATGCTTTTAATGTTGTCATGTTGCTATCCACAATGGAAATATGTGTGTTGTCAAATCCTAAATTTTTTTTATATATAAATTAAAATATGTGAATCCTATTCATTCAAATCGTATGATATAAACATAAATGAAATAGTAAAATTTAGCAATTCTTGATTAATGCATTCAACAGACCTATCTACCAAAAAGATCTTTTGGACTCACAGACAAGGAAGTTCAAATTTGAAGGCCATTTTATGGCTGCGCATAAAATAAATTCAATACAAGAGCAAGGCTCTAGCCCTAGTAGAGACAGAGAAATTAAAATATGTTGTCAAAATAATAGAAAATAAATTAAAATATTACTGTCATTAGATTTAACCCTACATCAACTAATTCAATGACCCTTACTACAACCCAGAGCACAGTATAATGACTATAATTCTTGACTACTTTATTGGTGAATTGAGAAAGCTATACACTTTTACAGCCCAGGGGAGGAAAAAGATAGATTACTGTGGACGAAGCTTTCTCATCAACCACTTCTTTCGGAATGCAGCATCCAGTGCTAAAAACATTCTGGCTCTCCCTTCATCCTCTAAAAAGTCACAGGCATCTAGTAATAGATCATCGTCGATGTCTGGTATAGACTTCAAGACACCAATAACCTTCTCTATGGATACAGATTCCTCTTTCTTTAGTTTCTTCTTCAATGAAGACACTGCG
The DNA here is from genome assembly GCF_002207925.1 of Prunus avium. The sequence continues at coordinate 133,254 of NW_018921607.1, read as the reverse complement.
ACTGCCATATCTTCTAGAGCATTAACGGCCTCAACTCCATCCGTTCTTTGTGCTTTTTTAGACTGTTGTAAGGTTTCTGGTATTTGAGGACAATGCCTTTTCTTTTGATCTGATAAATTCTTGACACTGCTTGAACCTAATGGTTTTCCGTGAGCATAATGTTTGTCAACAATAGGCATAGCTTCTCCATCAGTTTTTTTTGCAAGGGTTCCCTTATCAAGAGCTAGATTGCAACTTGAAGTAGCTTTTTTCAAAATTCTAGCTTCATTTCCACATATGATGCACATATCAGAATAATATGGCATAGCTTTATTTCTATACATACGAAAACTGGGATGTGCCTGCATTCATAACAAAGTAAGGTACAAGCAATAGACAGTGTTTTCCCTTTAATAATTAATCAAGAACAGTTCATATACCTTGATATATTTATTCCAGACCCGATCATCAGCTACCATCTTTTGTTCTGTTTCATCCCACTTAAACCCCCTTTGATCAAGCAGAATCTTAATGCTACTGTAATGCCTCCTAAATATACTATACCGGTTTTTCAAGACAGCCCTACCACGCTGAAATCCGAATTTCTCATTAAAAGATGTGATCATGGACACCCATGATTTCTTCTTGAAAGAGCGACCGGCCTTATTCCCTTTACACACCTCATCCAACATAAGTTCAACAAAAAATTGGTCCATAGTCTGTGACCACTCAATTTTAGGATCATCATTAATGGGATCTTGACAATCAATTCCTATTGCTACAAAATTTGAGAAACATTAATAATGTTGCAACACTGTTTGCAGATAATGATCAAATAGAAAATTAGCTTAACTAAAGATCACCAAATTGACAGTGATGAATAGCAATTTCTCACACTATACGTACCTTCGTTTTCAAAGTCTACATCATAACATGAAAGACTGTATCTTCCATCAGCAACTGCATGCCCACATATTATGCACAACTCGTTATAATATGAAACGACTTTTGTTCTGTATGGTTGCATTTCAGGGTGGGCCTGCATGGAACATATGCAATCTAACTGCAAAATAACTTACTTTGTGGACAGTGGAATTTAAAGATTTAGGTAAAATGGTGTACCTTGATATAGTCATTCCATACACTATCATCAGCTGTTATCATCTGTTGCGATTCATCCCATCTAAAATTACCCTGATCAACAAGGCTCTTCATCTCACTGTACTGCTTCCTCAATCTTTTGTATCGATTTTTCAGAATGTCTGTATCATACTTAAATCCAAATTTGGTATTAAAGAGTACAATCATATCTGCCCATGCTTGTTTCCTAAATCCATGACCAGTTTTGTTCCCTTTGCTCACTTGTTCTAGCAAAAGGTCAATGAAGAAGCTGTCTTGAGGTGGAGTCCAGTTAGCCCTCAAATGGTCACCGGTGCTAGAAAAACCAGAATTCATCCTTCACCTGCAATTTTAAGATTCTTGTCAATGAAAAGAACAGCTGATGCTAATGAAAATGCAATAAACTTAAAAGAGGTACTTAAGTCACAATTGCTCATACTGCCTAGATGAACACCAGATTTGTAGTTGTAAATAACCGCATGCTGCATTATATTGCTTTTAATGTCAAAATTAGACATTCATCCACAACCACTTAGACCAACAATGCAACCACCATCAATCTCACTGCTAACACAACCACCGTGCCGCTTTGTGCTACACTAAAGGCTCATCCATTGCCACCATTTGCTTATGCTATTGCCCCCCTTCCCCACCAAGACTGCCCACATAAACTTGTCCACCATTAGTCAAGACCCTACTACTCTCAGTCTTATAACTCTTTTTTATTTTATTTTTAATATTGATAAGATTCAGCCTTATAACTCCTGAAGAAATAATTTATTTATTTATTTTTTTAAAGTTCTTAGGGCTGCAAAATTATTTTGGCCACATAACTTTGATTGGATTTCAAATCTTCGACTAACCAACAACGCGTAATTGCTTCAAAACAATTAGATAGAAACCCTAATCCTCTGCTTGGTTGCCGAGAAACCGTTTCCGGACGATTTCTCAAGATTCAGAAAAATTAAAATTCACATACAAGCAGAAATCATATGGAAAAAGGATAAAAATCAGAACTTTGATAAAACAAGCAGCGGTGAAGAATAGAAAGTACCTGTTGGATTGGACTGGTCTTGAGCCAACGAACTGTGGGTGGCAAAAAAACGGAATAAGATTATCCACGGATAAGAGTGAGAAAACTGGTGTTTGGCTTTGGATTTGGCTTTAGCTTAATTTTAGGAATGGGCTAAACTAGCAGAAAAACTTACTTGCAACGGGTTGGATTTTGAGTTACTCAACCGAACCGATCAACCCAATCACAAAACTTTTAGGTTGAATTAAATTGGCCTAAAAAACAATCATAAATCACTATATATCGGGTTGGATTACGAGTTGAGACTAAAATCGATCCAACTCAGCTCATGCCCACCCTTAATTGTTCTAATCAGGCCCGACCCTAACCCATAGTAGGAAGTGCGACATTCCTGGGCCCTAGATTAAGAGAGGGCCCCAAAATTATTTTTTTTACATTGTGAGGTCATATTCAACGCCAGCTGTGATGGTGATGTCTAGCTTTTAATTCAAGTCCTTTCTTATATAGAGATATATATAAAATAAATGATATTATATCTTTCATTTTATAATATTCTACACCCATATAGATTTTTCTTGTGTGGTCTATTTTCGGCGTCGCTTCAGGCCTTGAAAATCTCAGGGCCGGTCCTAGTTCTAGTCCCTTAACTCACATTCGTTAGCACCATTGATCATATCGTCATATTTGTTACTTTTTATGTTAAATTTAGGGACCAAAATATTCTACACCCATATAGATTTTTCTTGTGTGGTCTATTTTCGGCGTCGCTTCAGGCCTTGAAAATCTCAGGGCCGGTCCTGGTTCTAGTCCCTCAAATCACATTCGTTAGCACCATTGGTCATATCGTCATATTTGTTACTTTTTATGTTAAATTTGGGGACCAAATGTAAAGAATCCACCATCAAACTGTAAACCCAAATTCCTACCGCCACTAACAAAGAACGATCTCTTGACCCAAACCAACTAACACCATATTAGTATTCTATCCCTTTTTTCTTTTAAGAGAGGTCCATTTATTTTACTCACCCACCTACTTGCAAGTGGCAAAACAAGTGTGATGAGTGGAGGCCCATAACATGATGTAGAAAGAATGCTCTGTTCTTTTTTCGGAAAATTATCTAGAGAGGGAGGGTGGAGGGTTGGTGGATAATGAACTAGTCAATTTTGCTCACCCCATTTAAATACTCAATCGGCGCGTGGGGGAAAGCGAATCTAGGGGTCATGCCATTTCCACCGCCCCAACAAAGTAAGAAGCATTCCGACGTCACCTAATTCCTTACGTGCGACACTGCTCATGCGAATAACACGCGTCTGACTCACTCACCCGTCTTGCTCAAAAACAGCATCATTCTAAAAGTATAATGCACTCATCAAACTTGATCGGGGAATTTTGTTTCCGGTTAGTATCACGTTATCACAAATACCACTATTACTATCAATTGAATCGATAACTAATAGTTTTAATACTCTTGATGTGATCATTCTGAAAAACAAACTAGTATTTATATCATCTGGATTAGAGAGGTGTTGAGTAATGTAACTCATATTTTATTGATATTTTTTATATCGATGATTTACTATAATGATGATACTTACAACATTCACTTTTTATTTAGATGTGACATACCCTAAAATTCATAGAGCAATGCTCGGACATGCACGTGATCAACTGAAGTAATCATAATTTAAAATACATTTATTTTTACTTTATTTATCTCTAACGTATAAGATCATCATGAAATTAACTTGTGATTGACCAGGCTATCGTCTACCCTAATTTCTTTTAAATTTTATCTTTTCTTCTTATTAGAATTTAATCCACATACCAAATAGTTCTCAATCCAAAACCATCTTATGCGTCCAGCCCAACCAAAAGGAAAAACCTAGTTCCGGCACACTGAATAGATATCGAAGCATTATTTTGCAAGTAAACTCTATCTTGGTGAATTTAACATTATTGTTATAAGAATTGCGAGCATACAAATGTAATTATCGAGTTATAAAATTGTCTATATCTCCCATTACGTGACAAAGAAATCTCTTGTAATTGCACACAACCATAATAGGGAAGAATGAGTCCGACTCAGATTTCATCTTTTACGTATTTGCTATAATTTGCTAGGTTTTTTTTTTCTTCCGTACCTATTAATTTTCCCCCACCAACCTTATTAAGGATGTGGTTAGCAGGCACCTTCAAGTGTTGCCTCACCCGCCCGACACTGTTCTTCATCCTTGTCTTAAAGACAATACAAGTACAACTGCAAACCAACCGCATGAATTCTCTACTGCCATTTTTATTCCATTTTCATTTTTCTTAAAACAAATACGTTTTGTTTTGTTATTTACGATTATATTGATAGTTTAGTTATCTGCTATGCGTCAGCAGTCCGTTACACCCAAGGAAAAATAGGCCTTCCATGTTCAACATCCGTCTGGGCGGTATCAACGTCAGCTGGCCTTGTCTCTCGTTAGAGAGCTGAGAATCATTCCTTTTTATTGAGATCTGCATTTGAACAGTGAAGATTTCAGGTTTTATAATCTGGGTTCTGTTCAGACTTCAGAGCTGTGAAGCAACTGGAACTGGGTTCTGTTCATAGTTTTCCGCAGAGTTAGCTTCCTGTGAGTTAAAGTTTTATGATTTTGAATTATGGGTACTTTCATTTTTGTTATTTATTCTGTTGTTTTGGATTGGTTTTTGATGATTTTCATGCTAACTTTATATTTGCAAGGGACATGAATTAGTTTCTGTTTCATTTTTAAATTCAACTGGTCAAAGCTGAGAAATTTTATGCTTTCAGTTATTGGACTGATAGTTTCCTTCAGCTTCTATTGGCTCTCAGTTAGTATGCTTGTAAATTTCGATATTTTTCAGTATTGTTTCTGAGGCTAGCTTATTGTGTATGCTCAATGATATGCTTAAATATCTATTTCTGGTTGCTGGTGATTGAGAATTCTATTGCTACTGGTGATCATAGAGAGCTTCCTTGATTGCAGTTTCTAATTTTTCTTTTTGGATGTAATTATAATAAATCAGGGTTTGAAACTGAAGTCTGTCAGGAATACCAGGCCTAAATTTCCCTCATAGCTTTGTTAGGGGGGCTCTTCCCAGTTCGTTGGAGATGCAAAGATGGAGAAAACACAAAAGATCACTCAGTACAGAGAGAGGCTGGACAGGACACTGGCATCTCCTAATCTAACAAATAAGGAGGCCTTAAAACTCCTTGTCAAGAAACAGCTGATTCGTTCTTCCGAAAATGAAATTGGAGGTTGCTAATTATTTTCTTTTTGTGTTCTTTAATCAGCCACCGGTTGTATGCCTGTATCTTAAAATAGTGTAAGAAAATATTGACAAAAGCTAATTGTATTCGGCGAACACATAATAATTTTAGCTTTATGGGTCCTGCAGGATGTAATGAGAATGTGATAGAAGAAAAGACTGCTGAAGTATCCAATTTACTTGACATGTTGAGGAGTGCTTGCATTGTTGATGACAAGGGATTGACTACTTGTGAGACCACATCACATCCTGAATGGAAAGTATGCTATCTAATCTGCATTATCTTCTTCGAATCCTGTTTTGCTCTGGAACTGTTTTCTTGGTTATAATATTTTTCACTTTTTCCTGTATTGTATATGTGTGTAAGTCTGCTTGCGTCTCTCCCTGACAGCCACACCTATAAATTTACTTCTATTGAATCAATTCTGTAATAAGTGAGGCTGATGAGTTTCATTGTTATCATTCATAAAGGATAAGAGGTTCTGACTTCTTATGTCTGTGGTTGGGCCTTTACCGATGCTGTTTGAGTCTCTTTTTTAATATGTACAACTTCTATAACTTCAATTTATCAGTAACATTTTAAAGTTGTAAATTGTTACATTCGCATGTTTGAAACTTATTTCTAAAATTATAAAAATTTAATACAGTTAATTTACTTAAAGCATATTTCATATTTTAGTCTTGAACAGTCGTCATTAAACGTTATTGAATTTGTACTAATGAGGCCTTGTGACCCTTATATTGTGAAACTTACATAGTTGCAAATATACTTCATTCTACAGTTAAAACATGATAATGAACAGTTCCGTGTTATGTATCGCGAGGGAATCCAAGGCACTCCCTTTCATACATTACTTGTTGAAGGCTACGTAGACGGATCTGTAGATGACTGTAAGTTAAACTAAAACACTTGAAAGTTCGTATGCCTCATGCTACAATGGTGAACTTTAAATAAGTCAAGTCTTTTTGAGACAAACAAGTTTCATTTTATTGCAGGTTTATGCGCCTCATGGGAAGCAGACCTTTACAAGAAATGGTAAGTCATTTCAATCATTGCATGTGCATTTCATTTATCATCTCACTTGTAATTAGATCTGGTCAGCTTGATGGAAATTTATGTTGAAATAGTTGTTTCGTGTTACCGAACGTGTCTGTCATCAATAAAATGTTGTGTGTATGAGAGACAGAGACAGAGATTACAAAAACTCTTATTCTGTAAGAAAGGAATTTAACTCTTATTTATACAATAATTTGTTTTGTATCCTTCTCCCAGGTGGCCTCAGTCTACCATTCCAACTTTCAAAATTCTCTCTGCCAAATGTTTGCAGAAGGTCCGGATTGGTGAACAGATTTCTTTAGTGAGGTTTGTCTAAAATAAGGCATAAAACCAAATCATATGTTAAAGATTCTTTTTTTTTCTTCCACTTATGAGAATGTTTCCATTCAAAATGCTGACTTTTATTTATATTTTTGGAAGAAAGGATGAAGGTTCCATGGCCACTTTCACCTAGGGAGGCTGTTGTACACTATTTTATGTTTGAGTACTTCCAAGAAGATCTGATTGTTGTTCTCTTAAAATCGGTAGTTAACTGAAATAGCCTGTTGACTTCAATTGTTATTTTGCTTTCCATATGTCCAATCTTCCTGGAATTCCAAGATAGAAACCTGAAAAACTGACTTTATTGCAAATCCTGTTTCAGGTCTCTGATTCGGAAAGCATTGATGGTGTTCGTGGTCTCACAAATGAGGAAACTGCTGGAGCAAAGGATTTGGTAAGGATAGATGTGGTGGGTGGCTTTGCTATACAGAAGGTTACCAAAGAAAGAAGTTACTTTCGGTAAGCTATGGCGACGTGAATGTGAAATTTGTTCACTTTGTTCAGTTGTTTGTAATTAAAGCCCTCAACATTGTCAATTTTTGTAGGACAATAGCAACTATGGATATAAAAATGGACTTTGTCCCGCCATCCCTTATAAATTTTTTCTCAAGGCAGCTCATTGGCAATGGTTTCCGACTCTATCAAAAGGTTATATGGTTTCCGGCTCAGAAATTTCCTTTGTCTTTCCATTTCCAAGATCCAAAGAGAGCCTTCAAAATGGAAAGGGGTGGATAAATTTTTTGAATTTACATGTTGGCCATTTTGCTGAAACTGCATGGAAACATCGCTTCATTCTCATGACATGAGACTCAGTTTTTATCATTTTCTTCTCACATTTTCCAATGCTTAACACCGTTACAAACTTACAGGCAGTGTCTTCTAAGCTTAACTGTGATGGAGATTACAGTAAGGCCTTGGAAGGCCCGCTGTACACTCAGATACGTGAAGCTCTTTTTCCACTTAATGAACCAAACAGACCTCTGGAAGGAGAAAGGCTAAACAGTGACACGTCCAATCTCTCTGAAGAACATCTAATGAAAAATCAGATGAGTGACCTGAAGTTGGTGGATATGGATCAGAAAGTTGAAAATGATCAACCTGCAAGTGAAGCTGCCCCAGATGATGCACAAGTTCACCCTGTAAGTAAATTGATGTCAGATGATGCATTAGTTACTGGCAGAAGCACTTTTGGTGAGATTGAGGAGGTAGAGAGCAAAGACGGCTGGCAGCTTGAGAATCAAACATCCAACAGAGTTGCAGAAAAGGGTCTAGTAAATGGAAAGAGAAATGTTGTTATCAGTTCTGAGGTAGAACAAGCTTTAGGAACATTAGAAAAGGTAATTTATAAGGTTCGAAAAAATGGGTTGAATGCTCAAATTCGGTCCTCTTCTGGCTTCACCAATGAAATCCCCCGAAAGGAAACTGATGGAGGTAACCCAAAAGCCTTAGAAAGTGGAGTGTGTATAAGTGGTGAACGTTTTGTTGAAGCATCTAAAGAAGTCATTGAGAGGACTTTGCCTAAGTCTGTGACAAATAGCTCTGGCATTCACAACTTAAGGTAATTAATTATGTATATTATTGATCATAATCATTTCCTGCGCATTTTCCTAGAAATTTGGGTTCCGAATCGTATACCTTCCTTTAACACCATGATTTTATCTAGGAGCCAAAAGGTTAACCTTTTTTTATTTTTCTTATGTCCCAGCTATGCAGGATCAAATTCTCTGTCAAAGGAAGTTAACCAGAACAGAATAGTACCTACTTCCCTAGAGCAGGAACTTTCAATTTCTTGTGATAATAACCAGTCTGCCTTGCGTTCCTCCAAATATGGGACTGCAGAGGTACCAGTATTGGACTTGGATGATATTATGAACAGTACCACCAACCACATGAGCTCCAAGGCAAATGGCATGGATGAAAGTGGCCCTAATAGAGCAAAGAAGATGAGGCAGCAACGAAAGCATCGGTACTGTTGCTTCAGCATGAATTAAAGACAGGCAATTTTTTTGGGAAGTTGAAAATGCAAGAGTCTTAGTTTTGTTAAGTCACTCTACATTGTAAGCCTAATAGATGACTGAAGAGTGGATTTGTAACATTTTACTTATAGAATGTTTAAATGTATAATACATTGTTTAGAAGGTCCACGAGGCAGTGAAGGATGTACCAATATCTTAGAATAATCATTTACATAATAAGTAGTAATGCAAAATTTATTTTTTAATATAGAACATGGGACTTGTTCTTTCATTAGTTCTGTGATGAAAAATATTGTTCTTATTATAGTTGAGAGTTGTGATTTGAGAATACTTTTTAGTTCCCATCATGAAAGTACTGCTAGTCCACTTGGATGAGCCATGCTCGAGAAATAAAACAGTGAAAATGGCAGAGAACAAGATGCTCACCTGGTCGTGAATCTTCTCTTGTCCAATTGTCTGGTAACACAAGATGCTTACCTTGTCAGTATGAACCACATAAGCATTTGACTGACAACAGACATTATCCTACAAAGAACAATAGAGAACTTGTACCACTGATCACTTCGGTTTTTGATTTTTGATTTCTTATACAAGCGATACTTGAGAAAGGGAAATCAAACTTAGGAACTCAGGTGCAAAGATAAATTCAGGTATTATACACATAATTTTCGCACATTATTAAATAAAAATAATATATATTAAAAAAAATTAAATAAATCTTATTAAAATATTATATAGTGGCTGAACTTATCAGTTTAATGTGCAGTAACATAATTTAGTAGCACTTGAGAGAACGAGGTAGACCAAGGGCAAACATTCCCACAAAAAAAGAAGAAGAAAAAATTGAACTCCCAAATTGATTTACGGTGAAATTTCTCTCTTCAATATTTGCTTTGGAGATGTCGAAACTAGCAAATTAATATCTATAAAGTATAAACTAATGCAACTAGAAGGGTCATTTTCTCTTATTTATTTCTTTAATAAATAGTATAACTGTGCGGCTATACTCTTTAAGTATATTATATTTAGAGGAATGCTATTCTTATGCTTGTTATATAAAAAAAAATTGTATAGCCGGGCGGCTATACCTTTTTGACACGTGGCGAAATAGCACTAGGCTCAGGCGGGTCCTCTTTTTAAAATATAAAAAAAAATTCGTATAGCCGTGCGGCTATACTACGGTTTTATGACAAAGCGGGTGCTTCGCACCGGGCGGGTCCCCCTTTCTTGATTATATAAATAGTATAGCCGCGCGGCTATACTTGGTGTTTTTTAATAAAACTAGTAGAGCCGGGCGGCTATAATACGGTTTTTTTATTAAGTATAGCCGCGCGGCGATACGCGGGATTTTTTTTTAAAAAGGAGTATAGCCGATCGGCTATACACTTTGCATAAGACCCCTTTTATCCTTCTCCTTCAGTAAAATTCCTCCTCGGTCCCCTAAAATATTGCCATTATTCCTTGAACCCTGGAAGTTGTAATGACACTTGTTAACCCAATCGCCGGTGGTCTGTGAGCTCCAACAATGTCGAACAAACACCTACTAACTTCTCTCTCATGCGTTCTCCGACGAACCCTAACTCTGAGGTCTCATTTCTCATTCAATTCCACCAGGTGGTTTCAATCCGGCACTTTCTTCTCACCCAATGTAAAAACACACCACCGCCTTTTCCCGTGTAGCGGATTGGATTTTCTCGGGATTCACAACATTCCCGGAAAATGTTTTACCTCCTCCCAATCAGCGGAGAAAGCCAGCGCCAAGTGTTGGAACTGTAGTGCAGCTGCTGAAGCGGTGCCATTTCTGTTGTGTTCATCTTGTCGGTGCATTCAACCTGTGGATCAGTCGGTGGATTACTTTCAGATATTTGGACTGTAAGTAATTGAATCTTTGAGAACTATAAATTCTTATTAGTATTTCGTGAATTCAGTTGTTGTTTTTTTATTCTCTGCCTTGAATTTATGGTTCGCATTTGTTTGGTTACCGAGAAAGCGGAGAGGGAGGTGGAAAGAAAGTGAAAATTTTGAAACTTGGTTAACGAATTATGGTTTCAAATCTTTAGTTTATGTTATTCTGATTTGAGCATTTCCTTTCACAAATTTAAAAAGAATGAAAATTTGGAAGTTTTAGCTAGTGTTCACTCTTCAATGTGATTTCCCTTTTTTTCTTATAAAAATTAATTTTGACAGGGAGAGAAAGTATGACAGTGTGGTGGACAATCTGGAGGGAAAGTATAAAGCCTGGCAGAAAAAATTGCACCCTGATCTTGTTCATACAAAATCGAAGGTATTTCTGATACATCTTTGTATTTCAAAATATAAGATATAAAAATAGTAATTAAATTATATGAAGGAGAAAGTTTTGTTTTGCTTTAATGTTTATTATGTTGTTAGGAAGAAAGAGAGTATGCTGCTGAACAGTCTGCTCGAGTGATTGATGCATACCTCACACTTAGCAAGCCCTTGGCGAGGGCAATCTACATTGTAAGTGTACTTTTCGCCTATTAGGTTTGTATTCGTTGTTGTGCTCAGAGTTGATTCATTTTCATGGTACTTTGTAATTGTATAACAGCTAAGCTGAGTCAGCACGAGATTAGTTATGGTGTCACGTGCTGTTAGTTAAGGTGTTACTGTGTGTGTTAGAAGCTAAGCAAAGCTAAGGCTAAGTATATATTGTAATCTCTCTGTAGAAACTGATTAACAAAACAATTCAAGGAATACAATTCTCTCTGAAATTTCCTTTCTTTTTCTTCTTCTTCTCATCAATATCATGAATGTTATCACTTTGTTGTGTTGAAAACAATGTTACGAGAACCGCACTGTTAAGCAGAAAATGGTCTTGGTCGAATGTGGTTACTTGGTAAATATACACACACACATATACATTTATATATATACTACGGGTTTTAGAATTTAATTGTGCTATTTTGTTTTCAGTTGAAGCTTGAAGGTGTGGATGTTGATGAAGAAGAGACACTTTCAGAATCAGAGTTGTTAACTGAGGTAATTTGCAAAAGTTGACTTTGTTGTCTTCATGCAGTATATTATCTCCTTGTTTTTCCAGACATAACAACTATATCTGTTTGTAACTGTCGCGTTATAAATTATAATTTTTCCCATAGTCCAAAATTTTGGTGCAAAGTGACTGAAAATCTGCAAAAGAGTTTGTTGCTCTATATCAGATGGAATCTTTGACATTTAGAGTGCACATGTTTTGAGACAAATATCACCCATCAGGGTCTGCCCCATCTTGACAAATCTTTCATGGTGAAAATATTTTGTAAACTTAAAGATAGTTGATGCATGCTTCATAGAGTAATTTGCATTGGTATTTGAGGTTATCAATATGTCCTTGGCTGTTGGGCATGTTGCAAGTGACATGACAGTTTTGTGGTGGAAGTTTGGCATGGTTTGTAGTGGAGATAGTTTCTTTTTCTATAATTTTTTTCTTCAAAAAATTAAACTTGGGTTATAAATATTGGAGAAAGCATAGTATTTATAGACGTTTTGGAGTCACTGACTTGTATTTATTTTGTTTGCATGGATATACTGAAGTTGATGAGAGTCATTGAGTCAATTTTTTCTTTTTCTGATATCTGGTCTGCATTTAAGACTTTGATTTTCTTATACCTTCTGACTTTGAAATTGCAGATTCTGGAAATCAGGGAAGCTGTTGAAGAAGCTGCTGACTCTCAGGCTTTACTTCAGATTCAGTCTCAGGTATGACCCGAGACCTTTCAAATACATTTGGGAATGATTAGTTAAACATCATAGTAGCATGGCACTTCTCTTATCCTGCCACATATGTGCCTTGCAGTCTAATTTGTAGAGCCTTTTTAATTCACGTGTTAAGTTAATCAGAATATGCATGATGGCGAGTTTAGTGCCCTTTCATTCATTTTATTTCTTTTCTTAACTAACTTTTCTTCTTGCTCATCCAGATGCAAGAGAAACTGAAGCACTGGTCTAACTCTTTTGCAAATGCATTTCGAAGCCGGAACTTCGATGAAGCTCTAAAAGCTATCCGGAGAATGACTTACTATGAGCGTGTAAAAGAAACTATTGTAAAGAAGCTGTAATCAAGGTAGTGTATACAAGTCCTTAGCCAAATAATCAATATTCAATAGACATCATGAGTATAGGAGACATCATATAGGGCAAAGTGTATAATTATGTCCGTGTACAAACCTGAGTTTGGGTAAAGGGCTCTGTTCTATCCAATTCATGTGTTTGGTCTTGCTCTGTTCTATCCAATGCATATGTGTTTGGTTTTCTCTGAGGCATGGTAGTCTACGGTTGTGCATGCCTACACACACACACACTTCATAGGTATCGACCCAGAAAACTCTTTGACCTCCTACTTATGGGAAAATGAAGGGCACCATTTGCTCCATATGGTTATGAACTTATGTTGTCATCCTATAATGTCAAGTAATAAATCGAATATACAGAATTGCCAGTTGGTTTTTCTAGAAATTTCTTTATTGGAAAAGATTGGAACTTTATTTATTTATTATTATATTATGAACATATGAATAATTCTAATGAGCCTGTCATTTGGTAACTTTCAGGCACTTCAGTTCTGAAATTGGTATGGTTCTGGAGCAAACCAAATTTAATTCCATGATTGACAAGTAGAAGATTTGATGGCAACATGTGAGTATATTTGGATTTTGGAAAAACAATGTGATGCTTTGTTATTTTCTTTTATCCTCTTTTACTTTACATGGATGAAAGCTGATCCTAGATTGTTCCTCATTGCAGCCAGATTTTGATTGACGACCTGGTTGAGATTTGCCCGGCATCCTTCCGAGAAAAATTAAATGTCAGAAAATACAAAGATTGGGCTGACATTTGGTCCAGCAGCAAGTACTTTTCATCATACTATTCTGTAACCTCTTATGATGGTTTAGAGATAGCTCTTAATAATACGAATGCTTGTTGGATGAATTGTCCATGCACAAGCTGTACCTGGCAAGCACTCTTCTGCAGAATCTAAGTGTTCTATTTATCTTGTTATAAAATGAAAAGATTGTTCCAAATAAATGCCACAGAAGAGTGAGACAAATCAAACACCATACCAGTCATGCCCGTAAATCAAGGATTAGGAATTATGTTAACAACTTACGTTTTCTTATTAAAGACAACTTTTGCTGCATTACATTGCGAGCCAAATCTTGCTTACCTTCTCTGTTAAGCCCGTAAAATACGGTTCGAAAATTGACCACACTGGGAACAATCCCTGTGTTCAACATTTCAGGTATAAGCTGCGTGGCTTCTTCAGATTTACCCACCTTACAAAGACAAGAAATGAACATTGAATAAGTTCTGAAATCAGGCAATGGCCCTTTTTGTTTCATCTTGTGGAAGACTTCCCAAGCTTCAGCAAACATTTCCATGTTCATGTACCCTCGAATGAGCGCAGAATACGTAACAATTGTTGGTTCACAACCCTCCTGTTGCATTTCCTTGAAAATCTCTAAAGCTTTTCCTATCTGCTTCTCTTTGAAGAAATGAACTAATAAAGATGTATATACATGGACGGTTGGATTTATGCCTGCTTGCTTCATAGAATCCACCTTGGCCAGTGCTGCTTCTAACTGTCCACTCCTCAGAAGTCCATGAACAAGGCTCCCATAAGTGTACTGATCCAGTTTCGACCGGTCCTCCCTGACATCATCCATCAATGCTTCAGCTTCTTGCAATCTCCCAGCTCGACAAAGAGCCCTAATGTACAAGGAATAACGAAGTGGAATTGTAAAACCAGTTTTAGAGAGCAAATCTATGCATCTTCTTGCATCTGATAGCTCACCAACTTCACATAAACAACCAAGATAAGATTCAACCAATTCTTTGTCAGGTACATGATTGGCACGAATCATCTCCTGGAATATTCTAATTGCTTCATCTGCCTTTCTACCTTTTCTCCCACAAAGAGATATGATCAAATACTTGTAGGTACTGCCAGTTGGGCTGTAATTATTAGACTTCATCTCTTCAAAAATCTGAAGAGCAATCTCTGTCAGACCTGTTCGACCATATTGCATTATCATTATTGTCCATGTATCTGCTGTTATTGAGAAACCTTTTCTTCTCATTTCATAGAAAAGGCTTCTCATGTGTTTGAAATCTTTCCCTTGTCCTGCGATTTTGATAGCCATGTTATAAGTTTCGGTAGTGTGGCTATAACCAGTTTGCTTTCCCACCCACGAGAAAAATTGTAACGCTACCAATCCATGCATACTGCTACTCCTCAAAATTTCCAGAACGAGCCCTGGAGTGAAATCAACAGAAGAATTCTCCAAAGCTTCCTGAATAGAGCACCAATCTGTTGACGAGGACAGAATTCTACAAATTTCTTTCAAGTCTTGCTCATCATAAGCTTTTGAAAGTGGCTCCAATAAAGGATTGCGATCCATCCTTGCTGGTTCTGAATGGTTAAAGTCCAACCCAGTATTGAGCTCCTCTCCCTTGCACAGATCCTTACTAAATACCTCTTCTTGTGGTTGAAGTTTATAGATTCTCTGCATCTGTTTTACTTTTTCAAGGTTCTCCGTCTCTCCCTTTTTCTCCATATGATGTATAGCCAAGTTAAATATGTCATCTCGAATGACTATATTAGATGCTTGCATATCATCCAAGACCTTGAGAATCTCATCTGTCCTTGAAATTCTGCATAGCTCCTTGATGAATACAGAATATGACTTGACAGTGGGCTCGATGCCTTTCTCCTTCATATTATTAAATACTTTCCATGCTTCAGATATATGGTTTT
The DNA here is from genome assembly GCF_002207925.1 of Prunus avium. The sequence continues at coordinate 117,720 of NW_018921607.1, read as the reverse complement.
GGCGGACATGACCTGCAACCAGAGCTGTGATTGCCACACTATCTGGTTCAACTCCACTTTCCAGCATCTCTTCATAGAGCTCACAGCCTTTTTGATATTCACTCAACTTAAAAAGGTGTTGCATCAGCTCTGTGTAGGTAGAAGTCATAGGAAAATATCCAGATTCTTTCATGCTATGAAACAGATCAAGTGCTTTAGAAACATCATTTATTCTTAAGTACCCATTGATGATAATCCCATAAACCTTCCCATCAAGAATATTTCTTCTCTTCATGATATCCAAAATTTCCAACGCGTCTACAATTCTATCAGCCCTACACAGTCCTTTCACCAAAGTCTCAAAATACTCAGGGCCAAGAATAACCTCTCTGTTCTTAAGCTCACGAATAAATTCTAAAGCTTCTCTGATTCTTCCAGAGATACAGAAACACTTGAGGACAGAACCATAAACAATGTGTTCTGGAATCTGTGAGACTCTAATCATGTCATCTGAAACCAAGGCAACAGCACCAGTCTCTCCGGATCTAGCTATACCATTCAATAACAGCTTGTACAAATTCGTGTCAAGCCCAATGTCCTTCTTTACCATCTCCTTGTAAAATTCCATTGCAACGTCAGATTTTCCAGCAGCACAGAGTGCACGTATCATCAACCTATAAACCACTGCATCCGGTTCGTAACCGCATTTCCTCATCTCTTCATAGACCAACAAGGCTTTGCCAATTAACTTAGCCTTCCCATACTGTGAAATAAGAATAGTCCAAGTCTTAACGTCTTTCTGGCACGAATTCTTTTCCATTTCATCCACCAACTTCTCCACCATTGCAAACTCTTTGGCTTCCCCAGCTATAAAGAGCATGGTATTATAAGTCTCTGTGGTATGACGAAACCCTTCTTTGAGCTTCACCCAATTGAAGAATCTCAAAGCCAAATGTGGCACTTTAAAGCACCTCTTCAAAACTTTGTCAACGATCTCTGAATCTAACTGAAAACCCAAGTTTTCTAACAGCTCTTCCATAGAAACCAAACCATTTTCCGCCCTGACAATCTTTGTAACCTCATGAACAACCGGGCTAACATCAATTTCAACCACATTTTCCAAGTGGGCATCTTCCAAAACCGTTGTATCTTCCTTTTGTTGCAGTACACTACCCTCCGCATTTCTACGAACAGCTAGCGTGCAAGGCGGGCACTCTTCCCCAATCTCACCAACCCTCACCTGGGCTTCTTCAGTTATCAAAATCCCAGACGGAGTTTTCTCCGCAGTAACATTCTCAGCGCCCAAAATCTGAGTTATTTCACTGAAGAGCGAGCCAAAGCCGCTGCTTTCTGCTTCTTGTTTTGAGTGGGCTTTCTTAGGCTTAGATGGTTTATTGAGTGTTGCAAAATGATCAGCCTTGTAATACTTTGAGAAGCGGAAATGAAGTATCTTGCTGGTTGAACTCGAACACAAGGACTGCAGTTTGATGAAGCTTCTCATGATTTGCCTTCAAATTCTCTTCTTAGCGGGAATTCATATACACATGATACATCTCATCAATCAACAGAACAACAAAGAAAGTGTCTGACCAAAAAGAAGACCAGAAAAAATAAAAAGGCGAGAAAATCACGTAAAATTGTAGATATTGTGGTGTGAAAGCAAAGGCGCCCGTGGCCTAATGGATAAGGCGTCTGACTTCTGACCGGGGGATTGTGGGTTCGAGTCCCACCAGGCGTGACTCTGCTCAATTTATTTAAATTAATTTCTGTTTTTTAAAAGAAAATTATACGGTTATACCAATAATAAGCTAACAACTAATTTTCCTTTTGTAATGTACCACTTTTTATTTCTCGATTAAAAAAGTAGAATCAATATTTTTTCTGAGATGGCAAAATGCAACAAACACAATATAATCACTGTATTGAGATATAAATAATAAATACTTTGGCAAAAAAAGAAAGATAGAATAATAAATACTACTTTGCATTGAAATAATTTAATTCCCGTAACTTGAGCCAAATTTTATTTTTCGCAAAAAAGTATAATTTAAGTGACTGAGAGCTAACTCTTGCACATAAAGTTATATGTTCAAATCCCCCTTAATCTAATATCTTATATAAATAACAAAAAAAAAAATGCTCATTTTGTCTACAAATTATCTCAAAAACAAAGATAATAGCTTAATTCTGCAACCAAAGAAAATCTGACATAATTAGCATGTGAGTTCCATAATGCCAGAGTGAAGGGAGCGTGCCCGCCTCCTTGCACCTGAGTTTGATCCCCCTTTTCGTACATTAGAGTAGTTTAAAAAATAACTTTGTAACAAAATAATAATAATTTGGGACTATCTACCAACGATTTCTCGTTCTTTGACTTCAATGTGATTTTTAAATTCAATTATACGAGATGTCGGTTTACGTGGTCGGGCCGAAGTCCCTTTTACAACCAAGTGCACAAAGGCCCAAATCTAGCCCAACGAGCCGCCTTGGAGCCCAAGTAAAGCAGCAATCTTCCCGGACCTTCCACCGAGTAGTGAAAAATCGAAGAGAGATTTTATGGAGTTCGCGCGAAGGCACACAGAGAAAGAGGCATAGAAGGAAAGCAAACAGAGAAGAAAAAAAAATGGGGTGGGTGTGGAGGGACGATGAAGACGACAACAATTCAACTGCGGGTGAGATAAACCCTCGATCGGACGGCGAGCGATGCTCGACGAGGAAGGTGGTGAAGACGCAGTGCAAGACTGAGGAGGTGGAGCCTGGAAAGTTCGTCCGAAAGTGCGAGAAGACCGAGCAGCTTTTCAGGGACTGCGCTGGCAGGTTTGCCTCTCTCTCCATTTCCCTAAAATCCTGTGGAAAATTAGGAGTAGTTTTATCTAGGGTTTCAATGAATTGCCTAATCAAAGCACTGGGATTTTAGCGGCCTCTATCTTTTATGCTTTGATATACAATTTCAATATATTTTTTATATCACTAGTTCTAACCCTTTTGATCTCTATTTCAATTTGGGGTTTTTTCTTTTTCTCTGTATTTTTTGTGTTATGAGGATTATGGGTTAGGATAAAACATGTTAAGAGTCATGAAATTATGATATTTGAAGCAAAATTAAAGAAGCAAATGTTGGTTATGCTGTGATGATTATGAAAACACAGTACGAAAAGAGAATCAAATTTCTTTCTTCTGTCTTGTTGACAATACATGATAATATGGACCATGTTTTGATGCCTGAGCTAGCTCAAGTGCGCTTGACTTACAGTCTAGCAAAGTATGATAGCATGTGATTATTTATAGGGTTGTTTTAGTTTTCTTCGTTCCAATCAGAATACAAACAGCTAAGACATCTAACTTTATTTTACAAAAAGTATTATGGTTTTGGCTACAGTGTTCCGATGAGTATGCTCAGAGGTCCTGTAATGGTCATGCAAAATAGGTTGTTGACGTTCTTGTTAGAGCCAATATAATCAAATTCCTTACATTGGATTGGGAATTAGTTTCAGAAATTTGTGATGCTACCGGTTACTTGATAAATTGTTTTTTAGATTAATTTGAATGATTCCACGACAACATGTGAACAAGTATGGCATGTCAAATTGGTTTAGCAGTTGATGAAGTGATTTATGCTTATTTAGACAAATGGCATGGACTTTAAAGCTGAATACTATGATTGTTCAGTGGGTGGATGAGATACCTAAGTAGGAAAATCTTTCTGTGAGCATCATGTCTCCCAACTCTGTCTTTGCTAGCCTCTGAATGTAATTGGAGCTTTCCTCTACATAAAAAGTATCCATCTCTTTTTCTTCTCCCTGTTTGAGCATTGGTATTATTTATGTTACTACAACATTGACCAATGTTGGGTACTTTACTTTTTGTTAGGCCTGTTGAAGTGGTGCAATCCAATAAAGAGTACACTGAAGATGATGTCACGGAAGAGGTGCTCAAAGGGTCTGTCTACTTTGGGTCATCACAGCATGGAGCATTTGACTTCCCTGGGCTACGCAGTGATATTGAAGACATTGAACGTACCTTTATGGGTGGCCTCAGCCGTTTCTTTGATGCTGCTGAGGAGATGAGGAATGGATTCTTCAGTGCATTTGGGGTTCCACGCATCTTTGATGAGGGACCCTCTTGTTCACTACCATCTAAGAGGCAAGAGGTACCCATTGAAGGCGGTCAGCAGGAAGCTTTTCCTAAAGCAAATGGCGGCAACAACTCAGGGCAAGTTGATCTTTCTGGGTTGGCAAGGGATGTTTGAAGCAAGCCCACGGTAGGTCACATCAATGTTGTCCGGTAGCTTGTTAATAGAGTGACCATCAGCCTTCCGCTGTTATTTTCCTATCTTCCCGTTCGCCTCAAAATAGAATACACGATATATCTCACCTGTAGTAGAATGCAGTTCCTATGAGGGCTTGACTACAAGTCCATTTGACAATAATGTGTTCATGTTATAACGCAATGGTTTCTCAATGGTTTTATGTTTTAGCATGAATCATCTTTCTTGCCCTAAGATATGAATGTGCCTAATAATGTTAGAAAAATCCTATTTTCTGATTAGCACATCAATTATTCTCACATCAATTGATAGAATTACAAAACAGGGGATATACTTGTATGACATCTTGATGACATATTATGCTGCTCTTGTTTCGTTTTCACACTGATTTTAAACTTTCATATAGAATGAGAATGCGCCAGTCGATGCCTAGTTAGTGCCACACCTCACAGTATTGTTGGATAAAATATAATGTTTTTTAATCTAGGACAATTTTAGGATCCTCTGTTTTTGGCGAAGTTTCCAGTTACCTACCAAAAACCAATACCAGATAGTGGTGCTACACCACTACAAAGCCATTATTGACCAAGGAAAGATTTATCAAACCAAAAACACAGCCAACCTCGTGGAGTCAAACAAGTTCCTACGGTGTTATCTGAATCACATTTGGATCAGTGTCAAGTCAAGTCATTGGTCTTCTCTCTCTCTCTCTCTCTCTCTCTCTCTCTCTCTGGTATAAAATAGATGGTCATTTCAGTTGTTAACAACAATAATATTCGCATGGAGAGAAATGGAAAAAAAATTTGGAAGACTACATTTAGTGCTTGGCATGTCATATGGTCTAGGAATTTGGAAGGAAACTTCTACATTACCTAGAGAACAATCTAAGAATGAATGCTCTAGAAATCGGCATGCTTTGTGAATATTGCTACCAACCCCAATTTGTTTACCAAAAATTTTATTCGAACAAAGACAAATTATAAATCTCACTTATTTTTATTTCTGATAAGGAAGATACCGATCAGCTAAGAAAATTTGGCGATTCTATTAATTATTAGTAGATTTTTCTTCTATGATTCTGTTGTTAATGACATAACCAAAAGCGGTACAAACATAATTCAATTGCTAACTACATTTTTCTCAACTAAGTAACAATATTCATATTACCCTCCAATTGTGGTAATTGAACAAATTAAGAAAATAACCGGCTTGGGTCGGCAGCCGGCGGTAGCCCGGCCCACTAAGATCCCGCACCTAACCGGACAAATCCATGTTGTACAGCTGTAATAACTTGATGGTGTGCCGGTCATAACAAAACAATCTGAAACTCCTCCAAATCACAAGATCTCAGCCGTCCATTCCGCTTTGCAGTCCACGATCATACATATATTTTATCAAGTGGGTCCCACCAGGAAGGTAAAAGTTTCTGTTGGGTCATCACAGTCAAACATAAGGCAAAGAAAGAAAAAAAAAAACGCGTCTTTATAAGTTTTGAAACATTCCAACAGAAAAACCTACCTTCTCTCTCTCTCTCTTCCCCTTCCTCCCTCTCTCTTTCTCTCTCTTTCGTTCCTCAATTTCCTTCCTTCTTCTTGTGCATGATTATATAAATTTGGAACAAAGGTAGAGAGAAAACCCTAGTACTCTTTTTCACAATTCAAAAACCACACAAGACGACTGTGTTTTCATTTTTTCCTTTTTCTTCTGCCATTGTTCATTTCTCTGTTTTTTTTCCCTCCTTTCAGAATCTGAAAATTTTCTTCCTTTTTTGACGTGGAATTTGTCAATATAGTTGGCCTCAAAATATTGGGTTTCGTCGAAGTTTGGGTTTTCGATAGTCTTTCTTCTCCGTGGGGTAATGCATTGGAAGGTTGAATGGTTTTTGAGGAAATTTTATGTTTTTTTCTAACTTGTAAGAGAGTTTGGGCAATTGGGTCTTTTGGGTTAGCTTGATTTGGTTGATGTGTTTGGACTTTTTTTGGCTGACGCTGAGGCTGAGTCTTTGTGTATATTTGAGACTCTTGCTGGGGCAAAGCTTTTGTTTGAGAAGATTATAATATGTTGATTAGAATTGCTTAAATTCTTTATTACAGTGAGCAATACAGAATTCTCTGCTGGTTGGTGGATTCATTTCAAGTATTTATTGTCGTTAAAGTAATTGCGATTGAGTTGGTAATTGGTGGATAATGCTCCATTTTTTGTCCTTCCATTTTAATATCCATTACCTTTTTGGGAGGAAAGAAATGGGATTTTGGCCTTTATATGATATGTCTCTGCTTTTAGATTTTTGATGAGAATATAGATCAATATCCGATGGGAAACAACTGCGTTGGATCGACGAAGGACGGTCTCTTCCATTCCGTCTCGAATTCGCTTTGGTGGTCTCGATCGACAGGTTTTGTTTCTCATGGCAGTAGAGGAATTAATAGTACTGATGCAACACCACAATTGAGTCAGAAGAACTCAGAAGCTCCTCTTTATGTTCAAAACAATGCCCCGGAACAAGTTAAAATAGAAAAGGAAGACTATAAGCCGGTGCAGCCTTCAAATCAAAAGGAGAAGGTTCAACCAGACAAGCCTAAGGAACCGGCACAACCTCAGAAGCAGAAAGAAGAGACCATACTTGCAAGACAAGTAACACTTCAAAAAGGAGAGACTAAACCAGCACAACCAAAAATTCACAAGGAACCAGGACAACCAATACCACAAAAGGCAGAGACTAAGCCAGCAGTGGCGGCGAGACCAAAGAAGCCTCATAGTGTCAAGAGGGTAGCAAGTGCAGGGCTTCAGGCTGACTCTGTCTTGCAAACCAAAACAGGTCATTTGAAGGAGTTCTTCAATTTGGGCCAAAAGCTTGGACATGGGCAGTTTGGGACAACTTTTCTTTGTGTGGAGAAATCAACTGGAAAGGAGTATGCTTGTAAATCCATTGCTAAAAGGAAACTGCTGACTACAGAAGATGTGGAGGATGTGAGGAGAGAAATTCAAATAATGCATCATTTGGCAGGGAATCAAAATGTGATCGCGATTAAGGCAGCGTATGAGGATGCTGTTGCAGTTCATGTTGTCATGGAATTATGTTCAGGGGGTGAGCTGTTTGATCGGATTATCAAGCGGGGCCATTTCACCGAAAGAAAGGCAGCACAACTAACAAGGACTATAGTTGGTGTTATAGAAGCCTGCCATTCTTTGGGTGTCATGCATCGTGATCTTAAGCCGGAGAACTTTCTTTTCGTCAATGAGGACGAGGATTCGTCCCTTAAGGCTATAGATTTTGGATTATCAATATTCTTTAAGCCAGGTATGTCTTAACAGTTGTCCTCTTTCTTACCTTACAGATCAATTCCTTTTTATGATTTTATTTACTGTTAGATTTTCTCCCATCTGAAGTGATAGCATATATTATTAAGCAGGGCGTTACACCTTTGATGATTTTAAAATTGATAGCCTTTGACATTTTGGTGACTGTTTATGACAAACACCTATCAGATTGGTATTAGAATTCTGCTATATAATATATATATATACTTCTTTTACTTTGTCAAAACATATGTAGCTCTCTTAATTATTGGTTGACTTTTAGTTAAACTGTGATGTTTCTTTGCATGCTTCCCTCTGCTTATTTTCATGCCTACAATATTTTATAAGTTTTGTGGTGCTGCAAACTACTTTTCTTTGTCTTCTCTATCATTGACACACTTAAATTGACAGGGGAGATTTTCAGTGATGTGGTTGGAAGCCCGTATTATGTTGCACCTGAAGTCCTGCGCAAGCACTATGGTCCAGAAGCAGATGTATGGAGTGCTGGTGTTATCATTTACATTCTCTTAAGTGGGGTGCCTCCGTTTTGGGGTGGTAAGAGTTTTACAATGTCTTTCCTTTCTCGAGTGTGTGCGTGTGTGTGTGTGCCTGTGCTTTTCCACAAAGCACTTGCCATTTTTCTCTTCTTATTCTCTCTTTTCCATTTGAAACAGAAACTGAGCAAGAGATATTTGAAGAGGTTTTGCATGGTGATCTTGACTTCTCATCAGATCCCTGGCCTAGTATTTCTCAAAGTGCCAAAGATCTAGTTAAGAAGATGCTTGTTAGAAACCCGAAAAAGAGGATAACTGCTCATCAAGTTCTGTGTAAGTTTATACATTTCTATTTATTATCAAGAAAGTGAGACTAGGACAATCCCCTTCGTCAAGAGAGACACAAATTCAATTACATTTCTCTTAGAATCAGATCCTGCAATATGTTTAACCTAGATTGTAGAATGAATTCTATCGTCAGGGCCATTATTGGTTTAAATGAATCTTGAGGCTGTGCATTTTTATAAGGGAAAGATTGGTCTCATATGTTGAAGGATGCCATCAGCATTGCAAAACAATAATGTTTGTTACTTTGTTCTGATTTCTTGCAGGCCACCCTTGGGTTCAGGTTGATGGAGTGGCTCCAGACAAGCCTCTTGATTCCGCAGTTTTAAGTCGCTTGAAGCAGTTTTCTGCAATGCACAAAATTAAGAAAATGGCTCTTAGAGTAAGAGTCTTTGCCCTTGTATTTTATACTTCCAAGTTCATTAATTCTTGTGAAGCTGGCTTCTAACTCTACTTGTATTGCCTGCAGGTCATTGCAGAGCACCTCTCTGAAGAAGAAATTGCTGGTTTAAAAGAAATGTTCAAAATGATAGATACTGACAATAGCGGTCAAATTACTTTTGAAGAACTTAGAGATGGACTGAAAAGATTTGGAGCTAATCTAAATGAGTCTGAAATATATGATCTTATGCAAGCTGTAAGTATTTATATCAGCATTATCCTTCTAAACTGAATGATGCTACCTATTGCCTTTGATAGGTTTCTGGAAAAGTATGCCTCAGAAACAAAAATTTGCAATTCCACATAATTCCTTCATCCAACTTGTTTGTGGATCTTCAATTGTTCTTATGCAAATGTTACTTGTTCTGAATTGCAGGCAGATGTTGACAATAGTGGCACAATCGATTACGGGGAGTTCATAGCAGCAACTTTGCATCTAAACAAAGTAGAGAGAGAAGATCATTTGTTTGCAGCTTTCTCATACTTTGACAAAGATGGCAGTGGCTATATCACTCAAGATGAACTTCAACAAGCCTGTGAGGAGTTTGGCATTGTGGATGTTCACTTGGAAGAGCTGATCCGGGAAGTGGATCAGGACAATGTGAGTACTTCTGTGGCACATAGAGAGAGTAAACTCAGAACTTTCTGATAATTTACATGAAATAATTTTCAAACTTGTTTGTTTCTTCTTTTTTTCCAGGATGGTCGGATCGATTACAACGAGTTCGTTGCCATGATGAAGAAAGGCAATGCAGATTTTGACAAGAAAGGCCTTCATACAAGTGCTATTAGCATTGGATTTAGGGAGGCTCTATCTGTTTGTTAAAAGGCAGTGAGGAATTTTTCTTTGGACACATTTTCCTTCCACCTTTCATGAATGTCTGGAACTTTTCAAGGCTTACAGATAGATCATGAGGGCTCTGGTAAATATGAATAGATGCCTGCAACTTCACTGCTCCAACATTTGAATTTGCCCAAATAGTTCTCATTCACTAATTTGTATTGGAACAGATGGGACAATAGACTATCTTCGCATGTAATATATGGTAGAAAGAAATCACTGTACATAAAGAGGCATAACCTCATTCTTGTTATTAGTTTATGTTAATTTTTTTTTTCTTAATGGTTGTTATTAAATCAAGAGGAAGATTTTTTAAAGATAATAAAAAGGATTTAAGTATATCTATCGCTCATGAGATTTGAACTTAAAACCTCCAACAAAACATATATTGTGTGTCGAACATGACTGATGTGCAAGTTAATGCCATTTTCTATTGGACTAGACCCTGTTTAACATGCTTGAGGTTTTTTTAGGCACTTTTTTTTTCTTTTTTTCTTTTTTTCTTTTTTAATGCAATTGACTAATTCAAAGCAAATTGTATATAACACTTTCATGGGAATGAATAAGACATAAGAGCAAATTATATAATCTTTGCCCAAATTAGGGATCTGAGTTAAAGCCATTTGTGTGGAACAAATCGCCAGTATTTGATTAAAGGACATTATTGAGTGATGGTGGTACGATAAGGATCAATTCCATCATATATCTAACTAAGTGGGGTTTGTTTGGTGCATTACAGGATAACTAATATTAAAACCATATCATAGTGGGGGCATCCAACTTAATTATTCACATTAATTAATACTTCGAATTCCTATTCTCCTATTATCTGTTTATATGTGTGTTTTGTCTAATAAAATTTCTTTTTGGCAACCCATTAATTGATTTCTTATAGAAAAACCTTATACATTACTATGTATGCACTTGCATTTCAAATTAAAATATGTTTCCAACAATTGAAGACAACCGATATAAAGTCTAATTGAGGTGGCGAGGGGAGTGTGTAAAACAGAGAAATTTTTGTGTGAAGTTGTTGCTATTACATGTCAGTAATGAGTGATAGAATAGTTGAATTACTGTCACGTGGCAAAACAGTTGAAATTAAGATAGGTCATGAATTCGATCTCACTCGATAGATTAAAACGAGATCTATGCATGTGTTGCTCAGATTGAAGACCAAAAAGATTAAGAAGAGGAGTAATTTATCCTAAGAGATGCTTATGATACATTGCATAATAATAATATATGGTTTATGAGAAAATGATGCTCGGCAATGGGGACATTGACACTATCTGGCCACTGGCCAATGACCAGTTTGTCTACGCTAATAGACAAGTCGTAGAAAAACTGCAGTTTAGACTACAAACAACGCATGAGCTTCACATTATGGAGCAATGCCAATTATGTGTTCATTTTTGGCCCCCATCCTCCAAAACTTTTTGGTCCTATTTCTTTTTGTTTTTTGTTTTTGGTCTCAATGGGAAAGGTGGGCTCTTATTGTTTGTTTTCTTTGATATTGCCCATGGTGCGGTTGTTTATTTATTTATTTTATATAGATAGTTATATTATAGAGAAATTGAATCAGTAAAATATGTTGTGTCCATATTGAGAAGCTCAATTTGAATTTATTTTTTCAACAATACAACAAATTTTCGTCCATAAAATTTGAAACCGAGACTTAATTTAACAAAATAAAAACTAAACGTCATTAGCTCAAACGGCCATTAGCAAATGCCAGGTCTAGATTGAAGTTCGCTTTTCTTCGATTTTCATTTCGGGTTAGTTTATTATTTGTAATATGGCCCCTTTAATTAAAAAATAAATAAACAAACAAATTGTCAATGAATCAATAGGTGAAAATTGGATGAAAGAAAAAGAATGTTTTTTTTTTTTTTTCTTGTGGCATGAGGGCAAAGTGCCAAATCACAATTGAAGAGGATACTTGAGAAGCCAGCCTAGCCGTTGAATGCAACTCACCACCTACAAAATCCCAAAAAAAGAAAAAAAAATTCCAAGTTCTCCCCAAACGTGGAGCATGCTTGACCCCCGAACGGACGGCCAAGATTGTCTGGTTAAACGGAACCAGCCGTAGGATTGGCTGTGCGTTTGTAATCTCCCACGCACGTTGTTACAGCTCACGCGCGGTTGGTGGACGTGGGTGGGGTGTCCAGGTTGGCCTAACGTGAGACCAATCATGTTCCTTGGTCGTACCACGTCAGCGAGAAAGACAGCAACGCCACCTGTGACCCCAACACACATAAAAACACTCTCCGCTCAATTCCCAACGTTCTCCAACAGTAACCTCCCTTCCGGCTGTTTTCAATCATTGGTTCCTTTGTAATTTACCATTTTGCCCTCACAGTTCATTCTATTGGTTTATGTTGCCTGACCATAATGCCCTTTTGCTTGCTTGCTCTGTTATTTGACTTCAACTTCATGCTGATGAATAATGATAAAACCCAACTTTTCTTGAATTTGATAATCCAGTACCATCAAAATCAAAATCTAAAAAATTAAAGGAAAAAAATAAAAATTTCTCTTTTTTAAATTTTTTTATAAATTATTTATTGCTTTGACACATCACAATGGTGTTTTGAGTAAGCTCCATCTAGTGGATGATAATATACCCTACAATTAGTTTTCTTTGTTTGGTATTGATAAGAGATATATATATATATCTTCATCTGATTGTCTATCACACCCACTATTTGAAGGAGATTGACAATGAAATAAGATAATCCACTAACCAAAAAATTGAGTGAAACATTGATTCATACTTTTGATCATCCTTGTAAATTGTAGAAGATTGGGGTCATGCTAGAGAATTTCTGATTAAATATGATACATGACAAATGTTGGATGGAATATGAATACTTCACTTGTTTTTTTAAATTCATACTCTTAGGTTTGGAGATAAAATGCTACACTAAAGCTATAATATCTTGCCAATTGAGTCTAGTCCAATAAAAAATGGCATTGACTTGTAGACCAGTGATTTTAGGTTTGAACTTTTATGGCACATTGATCAAAAAATTGAGTGAAACATTGATTCATACTTTTGATCATCCTTGTAAATTGTAGAAGATTGGGGTCATGCTAGAGAATTTCTGATTAAATATGATACATGACAAATGTTGGATGGAATATGAATACTACACTTGTTTTTTTAAATTCATACTCGTAGGTTTGGAGATAAAATGCTACACTAAAGCTATAATATCTTGCCAATTGAGTCTAGCCCAATGAAAAATGGCATTGACTTGTAGACTAGTGGTTTTAGGTTCGAACTCTCATGGCACATTGACAGTGTGTGTGTGTGAGAGAGAGAAAACTCATCTCCCCTAATATCGCTCGTATAAAATTCAAAAAAAAAAAGCTATAAGATCTTATGCTTCGTGTCCGATTGTACCATATTCATGTTCATGACCTTTTGATAGTGTTATTCAATTTTTATTTTGTTGAAAGAGGTGCATGAATTCAAATCTCATATATGACAATTTTTGAATGAAATACAATAAAAAAAAGTGTACCTTATTCATCGGCTGCCATCCTTCTTGCCATTAATTTGAAATTAGTTAGAGCAAATAAAAACTACAAACTGCCTGGATATTTCACTTCTTCCATTTTAAGGTTTTGGAAGTTGATTGAAATTATTATAAAGAGTGTATCTTTAAATCATTTATAATTAAGAAAATTGTACTCGTACGTACGTCAAGGAAGATGAGAATAGTTTGAGTTAAAATCTTCCTGCAGGAAACTAACAACAACCCTTGTACTCCGAAGTACAGAATGACCCAAATTTGCTGCTTGATATGGCATTGGCATGCTGAGACTTAGAAAACTAGCTTCAATATAGGTGAGTTTTATTCAATTTCAACTCTTTTTTATTTTTCCTTTTAAGACAAGATGAGAGCTCCATACCTCAAAGCAAATGTGAAGGGCAGTAGAAGCCTCCACCATTGTTAAAACAATATTTGTTTCTAAAGTTCCAATGCCACTTTTTGAGTGAAACACAAAATGAAAGGAATTGTTTGAAGAAAAAAAATGAATGGAATTACATTTTTAAAAATCTTCATATTTATTATTTTGTATTTTCTTTAAGCAAACCCTTTAATTATAGTTTTCAGAACGTGTAATTTTTTTTTTTATCAGTGGGTGAGAGGGATTCTAACTTGGGACTTCTTCTAAAATTAGAAAAAGAAATAACACTAAATTGCTAGGTAGTTTTAGAACTTGAAGTTGAGACATAATGAATTGACATAAATAAGTTTTTTTTTTTAAAGAAAAATCAAAGTTGACAATATCCCTCCAAAGAATTGCCAGAAATCATTTACAACATAATTCATGACATCTTATACTTGAGCTTGTATAAGAAACAAACAAGTGTCTTCTCGCTTATACGTACGTGTAAGCTTTTCTATAATATGGTTAACCGTATTTGCAAATAATTCTAATTTTATATCTTGGTAGCCGTTCAACCGACAATGCAAAAATAGATTAACCCCAAACACAGTTAACCGTATTACAAGAAATCTGATGTAAATTATCTTAGTTGTTAATAACCGATTCAACGGTCGAAAAACTTGTCCTCATTAGAACGATAATCGAGAATAATTTTCCCTCCAAACCTCAGAGCTGCATAAATGGTATCCAAAAAAAATTCAAATTACTCAGATTTGAGCAAAATCCATGAACTTGTTTGCCATAATCTCATTATAGAGGAGAGAAAATCCTAATGTCCTTTTTCTTACCTTAACAAGAGAAATTCTGACAGCTTCCTACTTCACAAGATAAGCGAAGTGAGATTATAAATAAGTAACTCCGTTTCCCTCCATCATCATTTAGAATTCAAAACTGCTAGTAACTTCCATAGTGGCAGTTTAGTCATTTCCTCACTATTGCCCATCTCTATCCATTTCATTGAGATACCCCTTTCTCTCTCTCTCTCTCTCTCTCTCCCGGAATTCTCGAAACCAAACCAGAGCGTGTCACCAACTCTCTGTAGCTTTCATGCTCAACTATCACCAAGTGCTTCTAATCTAAACCACTATCAATATATTCCTATACTCTCTGCTCTGTTCCTATCTTCTCTTCTTCGTTCCCTCTCTATCATAATTCCATCTTGAAATTTTGTTTGCATTGCCCCTTTGGTCTCAGTATCAATCAGTCTTTGAGTGCTTATTTAAATCACTTAAGCCCAAATTCAAAAACCCAAGTTTGGAAACTGCCTAATCTCTGTAAGTTCTATATCTCTTTGATCTTTAATGTCTTGTTCCTTGGAAATTTGAATTCTTTAACCTCTGTTGCTTATTGTATTGGGTATCTGCTCTTTCTTTGTTAATGTTGCTTATCCTTTTCTGGGTCTGTTTTGAGAATTTTGTATGTATTGATGATCTCAAGAAAATTGGGTTTACTTGGAAAATGTGAGTGCACAAGAACTTAAAGCCATGAGCCTGGCAGTGTGTTCTCTATTGATACTTGAGATTGAGAAAACAATATTGACTGCAGTTGACTTGTTATACAATTTGGTATAATTGGTCAGGTTTCCTTCTTCTTTTGAAGTAATTTGGAGCCACATAACTTTTGTTGTTCAAGGCTGTGAGCCTGGTAAAGGGGTTATCTTCTACTGCTTGTAGATGCTTGGTTATTCGACGAATTTTGCAGAACTGTTGTCATGTTGAGAGTTATGCATTGTGGGTCTAGAACGATATGTATTATGATTTAGAAATTTCATGACTGAAATTATGGGAACTCTTTCTTGGAGGCTATATTGGGATAATTTCAGAATGAAAATTTTGATGGTTGGTTAGTCATGCCACAGATTGTGTTTTTACGCTTTCTTTTGGATGGGGGCTCCTCATCTTGTTATTTGGTGCATAGGGAAATAGCAGAATAGACCCTTACCCTTTTGAGGATATGATCAGTAGTTGAACATGATAGACATCTTATTACATTTCTGGCTGTTGCATGCCTGCCCATGTGGGTTTTCTGGATGTTTTATGTATTGTTATTTCCTGCCCCTCATTATGTCTTGCTGGTATTTACTAAAGTTGCATCATCGATGTCAATCGAAATGGCATAAAACATAAAGTTTCTTGGTTTTTTGTGTTTTTGGTTTCCTCTTTTTTTCTGAAAAGGTTCATAATTCGCTGTCAATATTAGTTTTGTGATTTGTGGAGTAAGCCAAGTGTTATGCTCTTTTGCATTGTGGAGATACTGCCCGACTTTGCTAACTTTTGTATTTCTGTTCTTTAGTATTTTCCGAATGGAGTCTGCAAATGGGATTACTTCCGAGCAAGAGAGTTGTGCTATTGAGGAAAAACATGTGGATATGCCAGTACCGGATTTGAACAATGATGGTAAGAATGATAGTAATGTAGAAGTTCATGCCGTGAATGGAATATCTGAACCTGGAACAAAAGATGAAGGCATTAACTCTTCTGGAGTTGCAGTTGAAGCCTCTGCAACTGTTCCGCCTGGTAAAAATTTTAAAACCGCGAAGGTACTGCAAGCATGCCAAAGTTCTTTGTCTTTTGAGCTATTTCTCTTATAAATTTGCATGACACAGACATGTACTAAATGCACCTTTTCTCTCCTACTTGTGTTTTATGTTCAGGATCCTCATGCTCCGAACAATGGTTTTTCAAAGAGCAAACTGGCCAAGGATAAACCTAACTTGAAAGGCATAACTCAGATTCCTCGTAACCAGAGGGCAATACTTTCTCAGAGCCTTTCTTTCCCGTCAAGAGGATCTCGTGCAGATCATATGAAGAAGAGCATTGATGTGTACCCAGTGAAAGCAGTAGCCAAACATGCTCGAGGAAATGCAACCAAAGCTGAGGCCCCTTTTTCAGTTTCTCGCTTGAATCCAAATAGGCGGGCATCTACAGGAGTGCATTCAAAGGAAGAGAACACAACTGGTGGAGGTTCCTTTAAGAGGAATTCTTTAGCAGCAATACCTAGCGTTAGATGCTCTTCAGTAAGGCTTTTTCGATATGTTGCATCTACATTTTACTCTTCTTAATATCTTTCTTAATGTAGCTAATCTCCATTCTTAATTGTGTCAGTCTGGGAAGCCTGGTTCTGTGAATACATCTGCTAATAGCCCATCTAATGTGATCCGGTAGGTTACAACCTCTATTCAGTACAGGAGTATACTTAACCTTTCTTATTTTTCGTTCAAATAAATAGGTCGATTTTACTGTTCCATTTTTCTTCTGCATGATTTGTATATGGGAAAAAAAATGCATCCGTGGCAACTGCTGAATCATTCATTTTATGATGTTTTATGTAATTGCAGAGCAGTTGATCAAAGTTTAAATCCTGTAAAAACAACTCTGCCGATCAAAGAGGATGATGATGCTCATTCCATTGCTTCGTATGTCTCATATCCTAGAACGTTATTCTTATTGTTGCTCATCTATTTACTGCCAGTATCTGAGTTATCCAGTCTGTTTTATTCACACTTCCATGTATACTGTATTTTATCAGAAGTACTACGCCAAGTGGACGGCGGAGCAGTGGTTCTTTTGCCTTCAGGTTGGATGAACGTGCTGAGAAACGGAAGGAGGTTGCTTACACATACCTTTAATATCTGGTTGATAGTTTTTGATAAAGTTTCTTGGTTTACCACTATTCCTTAAAACTTTTAGGATGTGAGACTGCAATTGTTTTGTATTCTAAAACATCCCCTCACAAGTGGGTCTCTCTCCGCCATTGGAGACCAACATGTGGAATTCCACTTATTGGGAGGATGGGTTTGGGGGGAATTCACACAGGATCTCCTGCTCAAATACCATGATAAAGTTTGCTGATTCTATTCCTGGAAGCTTAAGCTTTAGGATGTGGGCCAACTAGTGTTATATGTTGACAGTTTTATTTTCAATGTGTAACACTAATCAAACTTATTCATTGTTTATTAGTTCTTTGAAAAGCTAGAAGAGAAGATACAGGCTAAGGAAGCAGAAAAAAATAACTCACAGGCAAAATCGAAGGTGTGGGACTAATTTACAGCACTTATTATATTATACCTTTGCCGTTTATATATTAATTTGTTTATTTCTATTTTCCTGTTTCATATGTGTTCCATTTCAGCATATTCACTCTGTTTTCTATATGCTTACAGGAAAGCCAAGAAGCAGAGATCAAGAAACTAAGGAAGAGCCTAACATTCAAGGCAGCACCCATGCCAAGTTTCTACAAAGAGCCTCCTCCGAAAGTTGAACTAAAGAAGGTAACTGTTAAGAGTTTATCTGATGCGAAAAATCCTACTATTTCCAGATCTTTTCACAAGCTGAAGTTCATTTTTCATCATCATTTTTTTTTTTCAATTTTCCATTGCTACTCTCCTCTTCCACCTCTGCTTCACTTTGGTTGCTTTTGTATAGCAACATTGTGTGTGACTCTTCTCTACCAATCAATTTAGATACCAACTACTCGTGCAAAATCTCCAAAGCTTGGAAGGAACAAGAGCTCCATTTCTTCATTGAACAACTCTTCCGAAGGTGGTGGGGCGTGTCTTAGCCCTCGTCTGAATCGAGAACTGGATAACTCAAAGAAAGCATTAAAGACTAAAAGCGAAAAAGATGTCATAGACTCAAAGAAGCCTATTAGGAAGTCCCACAGCAGGCTTCACTCTCAGGAAAATGTTGCTACCAAAGTTGAAGCAAAATCTGTTAAGTCCCCACCAAAGGCTATTGGAGAAGAAAGAAAATACCACAAAACATGCACCACAGAAACAGAAGAAGGTCAGGATCAATCTGGGCTTCTTTCTGAGTGCAAAGAGAAGATAGAGTCTGAAGTGAATGTTGCCGAGATCGAAGAACCAGTCCTCAGTGCACCTACTCCCGATATCATGCCTCATGAAGTTAGCATTGGAGCTTAATGACATATTTGTGATGCATTCTGTTCATAGTCTTGAAAGTTTTAAGTTTCATATTGTTGTGAATATAGATATCATGGGATGCTCCTTAAAGTCATATATAATGTAGTTTATATGTGAGTTTTTTTTTTCCAATCATTAAATTACTGTGGAAGTTTGAAGACATTATGCTGTCTTCAGCAATCTATGGATTATGAGTCTTTCATATATAGTTTGATGATTGCCATTTCTCCCTACATGTCAAGTTTAGTGTGCAATTGATGATTCTCCACTCAAAAGGTTTTGTGTTTTTAAATTGTATTTGATGGAAATTGTGGCCATTTTTTGCTTCTTTTGTTTTGTTTTTTTGGGAAGCCATTCTTAAGACACTCTGAGTTTCTTGAACCAGTGATGATGCTTGTCATGAAATGAACACCATGAGCTCAAGTTCAATCCTGGACGGATAACCATTCCTAAGGAAATTTCAAGCACAATATTGCTTGTAACCAAATCATCAGTAATTGCAAAATAAATTAAATTAAGGAGAATTTATTTGAATTCTCTTGTTTGGAAGAAATGAAGAATTTTATTATTTCTTAACTTATTCATACCATTGTTAAAGAAACACAACTAAATTGGCCAATCTGAAAGGAAATTAAGGGCTGCCGATGCCGTTGAAAATATCACTCATATGCCAAATAGTTATCGCAAAAGTATCTTTCAACTTGGTCCACCTTTTACCAAGAAAATCTTTGTAAGAAGGGGTTGTTCGGCCTAGGTCCATTTGGGCTAGTTTTTAGTTTTCTTCTCTTTTTAGGATTTGGGCCCCCATACAAAAATGGACACAAACAAAAACAAATTTCCTTCCAAATTCTAAAACAATTTTTTTTTCAGTGCATGGGGTGCCCTTACTAACCCGAGGGGTATAGGGCATGATGAATGCAAACTCACACGCTACATGACTGTGATTTCACTAGACCTATTTTACCCGCCTAGCTTAAATTCCGTCACAAAGCAATCACTTTAATAACATAAAAGCCCACACTACAAGTTTCGGCATTTTAAAACAATTACACATTGCGCCAGCTATTATAGCTTGTCTATGATAGTCTAGTTCATGTATTTAAAAATTTGAAGAAAACAATCATAAAGTTACGAATCGTTACACTATTGGCCCTCTCTATAAGAATAACCGTGAAGTCAAATGTTGCTTTTTTGACGTAGCACTTGGAAGGCGAATTCTTAGCTGATATGGAAGTCATATAGATTTTAGGGTTATGAATGAAATTAATAGATTACCATATAGTTAAGGAATAATAAGTTCTCTTTTAAAGAATGAAGAATTGCCTCTGCTTGATCAATCTGGCATTCTCGAGTCAGTGTGACCCAAAATGTTTACAACTATCAGATCCCTTTAAAAAGGGTCCCCGAGGGGTATAGGGCATGATGAATGCAAACTCACACGCTACATGACTGTGATTTCACTAGACCTATTTTACCCGCCTAGCTTAAATTCCGTCACAAAGCAATCACCTTAATAGCCTACAAACCCACACTACAAGTTTCGGCATTTTAAAATAATTTTTCATACGAGAGTCTAAACACAACGAGAGGATGAAAACCTACGTGCAAAGCAAAGTTGAAATCCATCGGGACTTAAAATCTTTGGGCCAATTACACATTGCACCAGCTATTGTAGCTTGTCTATGATAGCCTAGTTCATAAATTTTAAAATTTGAAGAAAACAATCATAAAGTTACGAATCGTTACACTATTGGCCCTCTTTGTAAGAATAACCATGAAGTCAAAATGTTGCTTTTTTGACGTAGCACTTGGAAGGCGAATTCTTAACTGATATGGGAGTCATATAGATTTTAGGGTTATGAATGAAATTAATAGATTACCATATAGTTAAGGAATAATAAGTTCTCAAAAAAGAACTTAAGAATTGCCTCTGCTTGATCAATCTGGCGTTCTTGGGTCAGTGTGACCCAAAATGTTTACAACTATCAGATCCCTTTAAAAAGGGTTAACAAATTAAATGTACATGTTATGATTTTGTCAGTAATAAAAACTCCAAATTGCCACATTTTACATTAGGGTTTTTCCCACAACATGTTCCATGTAGTTGCCAATTAGAATCTTAATAATATTTTCTTCATGATTCTTGGTACTTATATATGCTAAACCAGTGGTTAGGGAATAAGCTTTGCTTTGACCCCAAACAAAGCAGACCTGGATAAAAGAAGATTCCTCATTCCCACTGCTGGCACAGCTTGTCAAGTTTTGAGAAAAGATCTGGGGAATTTTATTCTGACAAAAAAAAAAAGATTTGGGAATTTAAGTGCCAGTGAGAAAGCATGTTGCCTGGTTTGTGAGAGAAATGTAAGTTTTGTCCAAAACCTGCCCCATGAAAACAAGGCTTGTAATTGAAACTTATGTCAGATAGTGTACATGTTTTCTTCTTCTTTGACCATAGGCACACACATTTGAGGTCAAAGCGAGTGAAGCACGCACATTTTTGTGTGGAAAAAAATGAAGCTACGGTCACATCTCACATATTTAAAAAAGTTCGGTTTTTCTTCATTGCAGTGCTGAACTTTTCACACCGTCTCGTTTTTTGGAGTGGTAATTGGGTCTTCATAATTTCAAGCACAAACACTTTGAATTGGATGCAACACCACGCCAAGCATAAACATTACGAAGCACATGAATTTTTTTTTAATTTTAAAAAAAAAAACCGAATAAAGCTTAAGCTTCCAATAAGGTCTAAATCTGTAACATCAATCCTTTGTAAATTCTTTGTCCCTTTTTAAGTTTTAACACACACGAAAAGCCATGTTGCATTATAACCCAAGCCTTGGGTTATGCCAAATGTCAAAATAAGACGTTTCAACTTTTAAGCTTTTAGCCAGGGCCATATCTAGCTATCACTGTTGCCAAAGGGTCCTACTTACTCCCACATAATTTTAGCCCAGTCCATCTTCTCCTAGCCCTGACTGCTTTATTTATTTATTTAATAATTAAGTATGAGGAACTTTCTTCTTTATACTTCTATTTTCTTTTATTTCGTTCTCATAATGTTGCGTAGTCTGGTAATAAGAACTGTCTATCTTTTAGATCCCTTCAAAAATTATTTTTGCAAAAGATCAACCAAATTCGAAAATTGTTTAGTTTCAAATTAGGTAATTGACTCTGTGTTTTGGTGGATATTGAATCATAACATTGTTATTCAAATAGCTAAACGATGCTTTAGTTGATTTTTTACACATAATTTTTAAATGATTATGTCGAATTGAACGATCTCGATTATCATACAGCAGTGCGCATAAAGAATAAAAAATAATAATGTAGAGAGAGAAAAAGTACATAAAATATTCACTTTTACACGTGATTTGTAAATGATGATCTCAATTACCATACAGCATTACGTAAAAGGAATAAGAAAGAATCGGGTAGAAAGAGAAAAAGTACAGAATATGTAGCATGAAAATGAACAACAAATTCCATTTCAATGAAAATATGGTCTCTCAATTAATTCCCCAAAGAAAAAGAAAGAAAACAAAAATGGCACCTAGCTTTGAAAGGGTCCTACTAGCACATAGTCTTAAACAATATGAGTTGGTAGCCGTCACCGATCAATGATGCTAAAAGGGTTGAATTTATTGGTGCAAAGCCCATTTTTATTACACAAACGATGCTTTAGTTGATTTTTTACACATAATTTTTAAATGATTATGTCGAATTGAACGATCTCGATTATCATACAGCAGTACGCATAAAGAATAAAAAATAATAATGTAGAGAGAGAAAAAGTACATAAAATATTAACTTTTACACGTGATTTGTAAATGATGATCTCAATTACCATACAGCATTACGTAAAAGGAATAAGAAAGAATCGGGTAGAAAGAGAAAAAGTACAGAATATGTAGCATGAAAATGAACAACAAATTCCATTTCAATGAAAATATGGTCTCTCAATTAATTCCCCAAAGAAAAAGAAAGAAAACAAAAATGGCACCTAGCTTTGAAAGGGTCCTACTAGCACATAGTCTTAAACAATATGAGTTGGTAGCCGTCACCGATCAATGATGCTAAAAGGGTTGAATTTCTTGGTGCAAAGCCCATTTTTATTACACAGAAAATAACTTAACACTGGTAAAATTTTGGGTTTCTTTATCTTTTATTTAGGTAGACTTTAAGCTTCCACTTTTTTCATTCTTTTTTTTTTATTTTCTTCATGGGCACGAGTTGAATGGTATATAAAATTTTGCTTTATTTTTTTAAAAATAAAAGGCAAACAATACATGTTCCACGTGGGTTCTAATCAGTGATCACTCCACTTCTAAAGGATCTTGCTACAGTTAAGGCTCTGTGTAGGTGGCTAATATTTATTCCTTTTTTCATAATCAGTTTTTTTTTATGTCCCTTAAGCTTGATTAGAAGAAACAAAAAGAAGATTGTTATGATTATAATTAATAGATGAGCATGCAGGAAGAAGCGTTTTCTTTTATTTAATTAAACAACAACCAATAATTGACCACAATCTGTTGTTTTTTCTTTCTCATTTTATTACAGAGTGACAATGAATACCAACTAATCATACCATGAAAGACCACCAACCAACTTGTTCTGTCTATATTGAATCCTCCTGCAACTACCAACTCAATCTCAACTATTTTTTATTTCTGAATTGATGCCAAAGCAAGTTGAGGTCTACATTCATATAAGTTACAGAAGCTTTATTTGTTTATTTTTGCTTTCAAGAATTTTGGGCAACAAAAATAATGGTAGATTTGATTTGATTTCACTTTCAAAACAATTGCATGCATTCTTTTATGCATTTGTGAATGAAATTGTATCCGAAGCTAATTTTGAAGTGCATGATAATTTCACGAAGAGAAAACATTTGATTTGAGTAAAGTTCGACCTAATATTAACTAGTTCTTTGTTCAGTAGTATTTTTCTTCCGTATTTGAAGAGGTCGGGAGTTCTAATCTTCATCTTTCCTTGATCAAAAAGTTCAACCTCGTATATCAGATACACCAAATAATTATTCGTTCATGTAGCTCAAAAGCCACAACTTCAACCGCAGTTTGAATGGTATGTATTTATGGTAAGGGTTGAGTAAGAATTCCACTCAAAGGAGTTATATTGGAAAAATCCTCATGACATGATTTTGGAAGAATACCAAATTAGGAAACAGGATGAATCCAGAGGGCAACCAATTTTATCCCCAACCAGACAATCAGTTTTTTTCTACAAATTCTCCAGGTTTGCTCCTATGTCATTATCATATCTCAGTGATTAATCCATTTCAGCAACTCAATTATCGCTTGCTTGGTTACTTAATTGCACAATAATACTTTCATTATTATCATATCTTGTTCCTTAATTGCTCTAAAAAATGTCCTTCATATCCCAAAAAGAAAGCAGAACAAAACCTAAAACACCTAGGTTGTTGCTTTCCTTATAACACAAGTTCAAATTATAAGTCATATTCTATATGCATGCCTTTCATGCCTATTTTCTACTCAGCCTAGTTTTAGACCGATTCGCACGGTGACACGTGGCGATCCCAAAAGAGCACGAGAATTTTGCTTGGTTGCACCGCAAGCAAACATCATGTTGAAATTTGATTCACAAGCAATGTCACAGAAGAGAAAGGGCAACCAAAGCATTAAAGAAAAAATAATTATTAAAAAAATGAATATGCCGTGCTAATTACAGTTTTGATAACAAATCAAGAGGGTGGAAGACTCTTTTCGTTGAATCAAAAGAAATCCTGCAAACCAAACGCTCCCTCTGTTTATACATTCATTCATTCATTATAATATAAATGCAGAGACTCGTGATCCTAACACTGCATATATATGATTTAAACAAAACTCTGTTTACCCAAAAACAAACGTGTTTGAAACAAATTACAATGAACGCAGAGAAGGGAACTGTATTTACCATTATCAATAACTGTTTACAGTGAAAATATTTTTTTTTTCCTCTTTTTTTTTCATTTCATTTTTTTTTTTTTTGGGTTTCATTGGGGGAGAGAGAGAGAGAGAGAGAGAGAGCATTTTCTTCATTGACAAGTAGAGAAGTGAGAATCATGTCCAAAAGCTCCAAGCATTCTACAAGCTACTTCCATCAACTTTCCTGTTAAGCACAATCAGGTGAATGAGAAAAAGCACTTAGTCAACCGCAGAACAAGTAATCTGTCTATACATCACATGCACATAAAATAATATAAAAAAGGAACCACTTGGGCAAGCATAAAATTTCAATAAAAAAAATAATATTAAAAAAACAAAAAAATTAAATATTTTTTTAAAAGAAAAGAATAATGAGGGTCAGCTAGTGAGGCCAGCTGACTTTTAAATTAAGAGCATGGAATTAATTAGGGACAGGCTGTGTTTGGTGGCATCAAATTTTGTGGTGGGTCATAATAACAAATGGGTCACCAGCTGGGCAAAGCCAGGCTTGATTGCTTGGCATCTCAGAGTGGTGTCACATGGACTAAGACCCATTACATTTTTCATATGATTTGGAATCACACTACCTATGCTGTGTGAGGGGGACTGGGACCCTCTTTACTTTCTCCTCATAACAAAATCCGTGACATCAATTTGGCTTTGCACCGACACTTTGCAGCCTAACACTATTCCCAACCCTCCCCTCCTCCTAAATACAACCCTAGGAATATATTAATATGCTATTATGCCGAACTTAGAACCTCATATGCACGGGTAAATATTCTCGGTCACGACTCATTTCTAGCTCTTACAACAAATACCGTATTTCTTGTTGTCTATACGTATTTATATTATATATAGGTGACTAATAACCGTTGATTGATGTGAGTCTCACGATAATCTACTGTTCAATATTCTCAATGCTAGAAACTTATTTAGGGTAGTTGGCTCTCTTTCTAGGATATGCCTATGCTGCCTACAACTTAGTGACAGACCATATAAACCCCAATTAATCAATCAATGATCACATCATCATCCTAATCATTTGTGACAGTGGGAATAAATTGCCCCTAAGCAATACCAGCCCATTTGTGAACTCAACCCACTCCACCATGAACATCAATCCTAATCTAGCCTAAAAATAAATGCATTTTCACCACCCTAATTAACCCATTTACCTGTCGGTCCAAATTTTAGCATCTCAGAAACATTTACAAACCTAATTACTCAATCAATCAATATCAGCATAACAGATAACAAACACCAATTCAATCAATTTGCCCAAAAATAACAACACAAAAAACTCTCCTGGATTATGGGAGGTCCACTAAAAGCTTCGAAAACCAGAATATCAACAATGGAGGATGGGAGTGTGATCTAACTTAGGGTTCTTAGCTGCTAAATAGGGAGGGAAAAAGGGCAGAGTGTTAAGAAAATAACTGAAAAGGGTAAACTTCCCGAACACATGAACTCGAGTGCATTTAGCACTCAAAATTCAATGCCCAATTTGTAAACGGATACTCAAAATTCAACCCACTCCAGTCTCCACCATGAACATCAATCAACAGTAAATCACTCAAAATTAGTCAGCACATCAAATAAAAAAACACCAAATTCAAGCAATTAGTCAAAAACAAGAACAAAATATTAATGCACAGAAAGATAAATAAAATAAAATAAAAATAAATGAACATACCTCTCCTGGGCTTAGCAGCAACCTTAACAACAGCCGCCGTTTTCTTCTCGGCCTTGACCTCCTCCTCCTCAAACGGAAACAGAACCCCATCAATCCCCTGCACCGAAATCCTCCCGTCCGTATAAATATCGGGGTCAAACAAGTACGCCGAAACATCGCCCTGACCGAATTTCACCGAACCATCGGCCTCCTGCGCCACCACCTTATGCGGCAGCCTCAGCGTATCGTACCGTACCTTCCCGAATCTTCTCACCGAGTTGTACATGCTCTCCTCCGTCTGATACTCCGGTATGATGTGGTAGTACACAATCTGCTCCGGCGCCCCCGGTTCGCTCAACTGGTCGGTCGTCAGCTTGGCCATGGCCTCATCGTTCGGAGCAAGCACCGTCAACACGTAGCCCTCTGAAACTAATCGGCCCATCTCGGTCGCTAGAGAAGTCAAATTGACCAGAATATCGGCCATCTCGTTGTACCCGCCGTAGTGCAGCGAAACGGGTAGAACTGGCGGAGCCCCGGCTGGAACCGGTGCTGGTTTTTTCAGGCGGTGGGTTCTCGGGTCGACCTCGGGTGCTCCCTCGGGTAGAATGGCGGATATGGTACGGAGATTCCGCCTCCGGTTGAAGTCGTCCTCGACGGAACGCGGGATCAGGAGGCGCTCAATACCGTGGATGACGCCGTCGGGTCGGGTAACGTCGTCGGGTCGGATGATCTGGGCCGAATTGACCGATTTGCGGCTGTTGTTTTTGTGGGTGGCCAGGTGGAGGTGCTCGTGGCTGCTGCAGAGGGTCTGGTGGTGGCGACCCGACCCGGGATGAGGCCACTGGGTGGAGCCGATGCGGTTGGGGATAATGTGGAACATGAGGAGGGTTTGGAGGGACTTGAGGTTGCCGGGTTCGAGCAGGAAGCGCTTGAATTCGGGGTCCAGCTGGCGCTCGAGAGCCTCATTTTTCGGGGCGAAGATGGTGATGTTGTGCTTGCCCACGGCCTCCTCGAGGGTCTGGAGTAGGAGGGCCTTCTCGACGAGCTCAGCGAGCTCAGTGTAATGCGAGTCGAGGAGGGCGACGAGGACGGAATTGGAGTTGATCTGCGCTGTCGTTGTGGCTGCCGCCGCTTTCGTAGATGATGATGATGTTGTTGGAGAGTGAGATTTGGGTTGTGGGTTGTTGGGCAATGCGGCGAGCGTGGAAGTGGAGAGAGAAGCAATGGCGAAGACGATGAGGAAGAAGATGGAGCGACCATAGATCTGAGAATCCATGGTGCTCAGTTCAGCTTTGGGCTGCGTTTTTACTTTGCTTTTTCTGGCGAAGTGGGGTTTTGAGACGGTGGAAGCAAATGAAGAGAGGAAGAATGCGGAGACACACAAGAAGAAGAAGAAGAGAGGGTTGGGAGAGACTTGTGTGGGATTAAAGGCTTAGAAAAAGGTGAGCGAGAGACGAGTTAATTTTGCGACAGGCTGGAGGTGGGGACCACACGGCGACTTCCTCTCTCTCTCTCTCTACTAGCCACCTGCTTACAGAGAGAGAGTGGCAGGCTTAGGCTTGGCTTCAGATACTTGTTCTTCTTCTTCTTCTTCTGTGAAACTGAGCCTGAAGCTGAAGCTGAAGCCGCGCCATTTTTTATTATGTTACAGAAGAAAATGTTCTTTTCTTCTTTTATTTTTTTGTTTTGTTTTTGTTGTCTTTTGATCTAATTAATGTTATTTATAGAAAATGTTGGGGAAGAAAGATGTGGGGTAGTTGTCAAAATAGTGGAGCCATTTGGCGGGCTATTGTTTTTTTCTTTGTGGATTTTAGTTTTCACTGTGTCGGTTGATGCATTATAGCTAGGCCCTGTTTGCTTGCGTGGCAACTTTAAGAAATAAACGCTTTTGTTTGTCCATATATATATATACGAATAAACCTATTATCTTTTAATCACGTTGCATTGTATTCAACTTCAATTTTCATCTTTACGTTTTTCTTTTCTTCTTACTCATTTTCTAATAAAACAACAACCCTTGAGAAAAAAATCTTCTTTAAAAAATAAAAAGTATTTAAATACAAAAACAAAAATTTCTTCTTCTTTTTTTCCATATCAATTAATCATCGTTGTATGTGGCTAAGCACCATCGAAGTCTTGTGTTGAAAAATTGTACGAAGCTCAATGAAAATGCCAACCAATTTCAGAGTCATTTTCAATTTAAATGTTTATATATCAGTTATTGTACCTAACTTACAATCTAATAAATGTATACCCTACACATATTTGCTTTATATCATGAAGTTTTTCTCCACACACAAAACAAAAATGTATTCAATAATTGATCATATTCTGGTATCATACAATAATTTCTCGTCACATAACTACCGAAACGAATATGAAAGAGTAATTGCAATTCCACCCTCTTATTACATCCATACTCTCTCTTTCCCTCTCATTTATAATGTTTTGGTTAAGGGTTGTTTGAGGGGTAATTAGAGAGTGCTTAATCGAGAAAGAGTTGGTATAAGTTGGAGTCAAGTGCGTGTGAGTTGGTGCAAAAGGTGAAGCCGAAGGGGGCAGCTGTTTTAGCTTAAAAGGCTCAAAAGGCTCAAAAGGCTTCATGGCAAGCTGTCGGTGTCTTTCTTTTTTGCCCTTTCCTACGAAAGTACGAACAAAGAACAAAAATCACATACAATGCCCTCAGTTCTACGCTAAGCTACAAAACCCCAACCTCCTTACGTCACCCCTAAAGCGCGAATGCAACGCGTGAGCTCACTTTCCCTCCTTATTAAATTCCAGGACGGCGACGTTTTGTCCACTGGCAGATTGCTTGTCAGCCTCAGCCCTCCCAAAATTCCAGTGTCCACATAAACCCAATACAGCACAACGCACATAACATTTAGTGTATCTATTTAGGGTTCCTCATTTTTCGGTGTGCTCAAATTATTTGGAATTTAATGTTTAACTACTTGTTGTGACAATCCCTCGTGAACTTTAGAAACTACATTGGTAAAAAAGTAAAAACAAAAACAAAAAGATTTTTATTATTTTGGTAAAAATAATGTGAAAGGTGGTTTAGATTAAATGGCCTCCAAACATGGTTGTTCGAAAGGTTTAATGATTATATTATGTTGTCTATATTTAGTATGATGTTATTTTAATAATCGATCATGTGATCAGCAAATAAGAACGACTCTGATACGAACTTTCATTTTGATAAATTATACTAATTTTGAGTTAAATATACGAAATTAATAGCAACAATTGAATTTTGCAAATTATGAAGAGACAAGACAAATGGAATTAGAAAAGAACCTTCAACCTTTTTGAAGCATGAAAGTTATCAAACAAGATTACTATTTGGTTAATTATTGTATGTATGCCCGGACTTTTTCATGCTTTTCTAGAACGTCCTCTTTATATTTACCAATTACTGTTCAACACACAGTTGGAAAACGATACACCAACTTTTGATGTGTGTTTTTTTATATATAATTAATTTAGTATTTTGGAGGTAAAGTAAAATAAAAATAAAAATATTTACGAGGCTTAAAGATTTAGCAAAAAGAAGGGGCCAGTGGAGTTGTCATTAGGGTTATATCCCTCCCCTTTACTTTAGGAATAAGTTTTCATCTAAATTTCCATGTGAAAAAGTGACAATTGTGCCTTTATAATGATAACGAAAACTGAGAAATGAAGAATGAAAATGAAATTTCTTGGTCCGAATAATCATTTTAATAAGAAAATGAAGAAGAAACACAATATGTGATTTCCATTTGACATTGTCTGAGTATGGTGTAGGAATGGGACATTGAAACTGTTTTATTGTGCCGTTTTTGGTGAATTAAGTAATGGTCAAATTGCATCAGTTTACCACATTTGGTAACACAAAAACAACAGATTTCATGGCTTCCATTTCAGATTGGAATTAGTTCAGTCGCTTGCGCGCACATGAGCAACCTCAAAGCACCATCGATCAAGAATCACTCATACTCGTGTGGACAACTGACCACATCACTACTCTTGATTCTTGGTTTCAGCCTTTAGCTGTCTTCTATGTGTAACATGTTTTGATATTTTCTTCATGCACTTAAGATCTTGTGTTCAAATCTCCCCTCCCCAATAACACTTGTATAAAATATCTCTTCATGAAATGAAATTTTTCACTAAAAAGAAACATATGGCATTTCCAAAGCGAAACTAGGACACACTGAAGCAAAGCCAAAAAGCCCTTTTGTTCCATATTTGAGAATTTAAATTTGACTATCATCTGGGATATGTTGTATAGCTTAAGACCACTCACAGCTTCTTAAAGCCCAGGACAGGGAGGGTAGGAACTAATATGAGACATGAGTAGGAAAATGCTAATGCTGAATTTACACCTTTTTTAGTAGTTGGTACTTATGCTGCTAAACGATGTGATCAAGTTGAGTAGTTGCCAGATTCACAATTTAACAAGAGAACATGACTCCAATTCAATAGGAGAACATAAAAAGCATTTTCGTACCTTAACCAAAGGGTTGTGTAGATTTTAGTTTTATTTAGAGAGGGAAAGCAAAAAAATCTCAGATAATTTTTTGTTAAGTTTATCCTAAATGTTCAATGGCAAATAGCTGGTCCTGATACGAGTGTTAACTGAAATTTCAGTGCCCGATTGATATCTACCGGGAAGTACACTCAGAATGGCTTCCATTACATTTCTCCTCCTCAGTATCCATAATAAATCAGTGCCATTACAAGAGCATTCAGACATGTTTAAGGTTACATATAAACATATTCACATAAATATACCCATTTATAAATGTCTGTCCAGATGGAAGCTCTTCTGACAAGACCTCTTCTTTATTTGAATTCAGACCACAATCACGATAATTTCACATACTCAAATACTTAAAACTCCGGCCTGAAGCGCAAAGCATCTCATCCTCAGCATGCCATGTCCCGTGAAATGGCTAACTTGGATCAACCTGAAAAGGTGTAAAAGTAAATCAAGCAAAAAGATTCGAAATTTCAAACACTAAATACCGCTTCATCGATTTAAGGTCCCATGAAAAGTTGATGGAGTGGTTTACTTTGATAACAGAATAATAAAAATTGAAACCAACATCACTACTCACCTTAAATTATGAAATGCTGACGACAGATGCATTGCTGAAACAATTAATAACAGATCAATTTGAAGCAGAACCTGCGGGACAAGTAGTACCAGGCCTATTGTTGTCACTCAAACGGTTTTCTCCATGAATCTCTGCACTGTTTGGGTTGCTCTGATCTGCAGCAGAACCATCTGCCGTATGATTTGCTACAGAAGCCTCGGGGGCTCTACTATTATCTTTGGTTTCAAGGCGTTCCATCATACGTGATACAGTGGCGATTCCAGCATTGACCTCTCTACGAACTTCAGAACTGAGTTCTGACATAGAAGTGCTACGTGAGAATAGCCTATCCTTCCATCCTCTTGTACTCCTTGAAAAAGACTCCTTGTACCTTTACAGCAATTGAAAATGGTAAAAGAGCAAATCTACAGGTACGCACAGATACACACAGATTAAGCTAGTCAGATGATGTCCAAAATAGAAGAGTGGTTACATCATGTACCATACCTCATTGACATGGAATTAAACTTAGATTTCAGAGACTCTGAAATGGACTGAAGGTCTGATGGTCCTGCTCGGTCCTGATTCAATGGAGAGGATTGACTAGTAGAGTTCCTACAAAAAGATACTAAATAGTCATAAAAATACCTAGCACACCAGTGCATACCACAAAACTGATCTGCACAATCACACAAATGCAACATAAGAAAATGATTACTACCAGTGACTGGGGGAAAGTCCTTGACGATTTCTGTGCATGCGTACAGACCCAGATGCTGAGGGAGAAATTCCATCAGTCTGAACAGAAGGAAATTGAGCACTCCTTCGTGATGATTCATCCCCATCTGATGCAAGTGGGGTAGATGGACTTGCTACAGTTATTTCAGCAGGTTCACTGTCCCCTCCTGGGGCCGAAACAGGACCAAGAGGAGATGCACTAGGATGAGTAGAAAACACTGTGGATGGCCACGAGCAGATGACCGGCTCCTCTGGCCTTCCCTTCTACCATTGTGGTGGGCCCTTCCCATGGAAGCAGCGGCTGCCAAGTGCTGGATTATACGCTCTTCAAGTTCAGCATTGTTAGTACCCACAGGTAACTGCATTGCATTGCATAAACACATTAAATAACATGATCGCAAAATCTTAAAATTTATAGTTTTAATTTCTTCAATTCTTTTTTTTTTTTTTTGGAGAGCCAACATTTGATCCAGGCCTTGCAGTGTTTTAAAGAACCCAAGAATTTTTTCTTTTTTTGGTCGAAAAAGGAGATGAAAGATAGATGTTAGACATGCTGAAATTCAAAATCGCCAAGGGTGGGATGATGAAATATAGTTGCATTTCTTGATGTATTCCTAAAGCTCCTCTCCCGTTCAACTGCCTCAAGTAACTCTTGACTGCCAAAATATGCATCAGAGTTAACTCCAGGTAAATAATTACGACACATGTAAAATTAAATAATGGCAAAACGAACCTGCAAGGATCCTTTTAACTCCAGGTAAATAATTACGACACATGTAAAATTAAATAATGGCAAAACGAACCTGCAAGGATCCTTCAAGCTAATGGACTGCCAACACATGGGGCACTGAGAGCTTCTCTGGCACCTATATGTATATGTATAACCTTGTTAGATTTTAATAGCATTGTGCCTTTTCCCAAATAACATTATAAAGTGAACAGAACTGTGCAGATAATTTACTCCAAATTTAAAAAGTTATTGATGAACTAAGGATTCTTTGTAAATGCATGTGGAAAAAGTGTGTGAACATGTGTGTTTGGGGAGAGGGAGAGAGTACTAAAAAACTAAAAGGTTGAAACACGGACGTTCTCATAAAACCAAGAAAGACTGTAAAGTAAACAGAAAAAAAAAACAATTAAGTGGATCTCTCATAAGCAGATGAAATCCAAAATAATATCTTCAAGAAGTCCCTACTTTAAATTTATCAGCTAAGTCACTGGACCCCTTTAATAAAGAGTGGCGCAATTGCCAGTGCCGCCCATAAATCAAATTGTGGTGCAAACCATAAAAAAAAAAATTACTGCTTGGTGGAAAACTCTGGCCTCCCATGGAAGTCAGCAACATACTAGCTTAAATAAGTGTAAATAAAAGATTAATTACAAATCAATAAAATTAAAATGATAATTGATTTTTATTATAAAATATAATTACTTAACAGAAAAATAAAGAATGATTAAATATTTCGAAATTTAGTATGGTAATACCATTCAAGGATGCAGTGGAGGTGAAACTCATGCTTGCAAGTAGTCACCTGCAAGGCAAGGCACAAAATGGAATTGAAGGTACATCTATATAATAATATAAACACATTAAGACAATGTGTAAGATTCTCATGCATGAGCAGGAAAAAAAAAAGGGGAATGTATCGTCTGATATGTTACCACTGAAGGATCACTTTCACAAAACTCCTCAAGGCATATGCTGCAGGCCTCAGCACAGGCCTCTTGTATTCCCCCTTCCACAAATGCAGCAGCTGATATCATATGACTTTCAGTCTTCTTTGCCTCCATATCTGGAACCTTTTGACACACAAAATACAATATCAATATTGACCAGTAGAGTACCGGGTTCATGAAAAGCAGCATAAGTAAACCCCAAACACAGTAAGCATCCATTCTCAAAGTGTTGATCAATCTCAGTCCTAAACTTATGAGAAGTAACATAAGTAACAGTTGGGGTGGGCACGATCCGGTTTGGTCTGGTTTTCACCTAGAACCGAAACCGAAAAATCTATATGATTCAGTTCAATTATGAACAAAAAATCTGAGTCCAATTATTATTTTTTGTTTCTTTGGGCTTCAAGAAGAGTTGAGTCAACAAAATGAATTTAATCTAAACTTTTCCTTGATTTTCTCAGTAACCAAACAAAAACTAAACCATGTTTCAATACCAAACTTTCCTGAACCCTTTCTCTACTCCATTTTCATATCAACTAAACAATAAATAAACCATATACAAGAAGTACAACCATGACTAAGACACCAGCACTGTGTTCTCCAGTGGAAGGCCACTGACAACGAAAGATCCAAGAGCCATCAGCACTGTGACTTGCGTGGAGAGAGAGAGAGAGAGAGAGAGAGAGAGAGAGAGAGAGCGTGGACAGATGAGGAGAGGGAGAGATACAAAAGAGAGGCTGAGAGATGTTCAAAATGAAAAAAAACGCGACCAGTTCTATTCCAACAGTACAGAACTGGTGCAGAAACCAAACAGAATTAGTTGACTTTTTTAGTCAACACAGTTTTTTAAAAAAAAAAAAAATTTGACTAGGTTTACCGGTTCTTCGGTTCCAGTGCCCACCCCTAACTAACAGACTTACAGCCGAATGCTAAGAGCATCTCCAAGGGAAGAGGCAAATGAAATAGGCAAAATTGTACTATAACAACCTAGGTGGCATGTTGCCTACCCATTTGCCTCATGAAAAAAGTTGGTCACTCCAAGGGACTAGGCAATGCAAGCCTACAAACCATTATTACATTATTTATTTTTATCTTTACATTTACTATTATATTTTATAGAAAGTAGGTGAGAGAGTGGAGACGGTATTTTATTATAAAAAGCAATGGGGTCCAAAATACCTCTTCACTTTGGAGTAGGCAATATTGCCTTGTTGGGGAGAGTAGGTATATTTCACCTACCCATTTGCCTCTTCCCTTGGTGCATGAAAATGCTGATGTGGAAAGGCAAATGAGGTTTGCCTACTCTTTTGCCTCTTCCCTTGGGGATGCTCTAAGCTAACAAATTCTCATGAATAGCCAAAATTATAAACCCCAGCTCAGTGAACCTTAACCAACTATCTGAAG
Source organism: Prunus avium (assembly GCF_002207925.1). The sequence continues at coordinate 82,649 of NW_018921607.1, read as the reverse complement.
CTGGTGACACGAACTCTCAAGGCTTACGCTATGTAGCTCTATATGGAACCACATCCACCGTTAATTTTTTAGGTATCATTTCTTAGCTTACCACTATAACCACCTCCTTTCTAGCCTTCCAATAGTTCTTTTTCCTATATGTTGAAAACAACACATTCAAGAGATAAATCTAAAAAGGTAACATTTCTTAAAATGACAAATTATATTCTCTGAAACCTTGAGATTGGAGAAGTTCACAAACTGTATTATCAACATCACAAATCAAAATCACTTATTTTCTTTCTTCCCTTTTTTTCTTTTTGATAGAAAAGTGATTTTTTTTCTCAAAGAAATTGAACTGATAGGTGAAGGTTTATATATATTTCAGAAACCTTCAAATGTCTCATGTAGGGTGCAGAATTCAAACAGCTAAACTATATCTTTTACAGCTGTATCAGAGATTAACAACAGCTCTGGGAGGTCCTGCACCAAAGTAACTCCAAAAGAGTAGGAAAACATTACAAATTGCCTGTAGATATTTCACAAATTAAACAAACTCTAACACATCCACGTGGTAGTTTAGTACGTAAATTAAAGCAAGCTTTTAGCTTTGTGCCCACCAGCAGAAAAACTTCCTATGGCAATTACCATCATTTCTAACTCAGAACCAATTTCATATTAAAACTCCTTCAGACAGTATAACATTTTACGTCAAGTACATATGCTTACCGGGTGAAAAAGAAAGAAAGAAATCTGAACACTGAAATCAAAGCAACAACATACTTGAAAAACATCAAGTTTCAATCCTACATGAAAACAAAATCAAAACTTTAATCAAATTCCAAATGAAAAAAAAATTGATGGGTTTACCTCCATTTAAGGGGATTGGAGATGGGTAGTCAAGAAATTCAGAGAAGAACGGCCATGAAATTCAGAGAAGCATCGTGTTCTCCGGTGGAAGGCCAAATTTCGTGTTCTCCGGTGGAAGGCCAAATTTCGTGTTCTCCAGTGGAAGGCCAAATTTCGTGTTCTGTAGTGGAAGACCGCCGACAACGAAAGACCCAAGAGCCACCAGCACCGTGACGAGCGTGGGGAGAGACAGAGACAGAGAGACAGAGAGAGAGACAGAGAGACAGACAGACAGATAGATAGATAGATAGGAAGGAGGGAGGAGAGAGACAACCCAGAGAGGAGGAGGGAGGAGAGAGACACACAGATGAGAAGACGGAAAGGTAGAGGAGAGAGAGCGTGGACGGTACAGGAGAGAGATGCTGGGGACAACCAACCCTAGCGTTGGAAGGAAATTGTAACTGGTTTTGGTTGCGTGCGGCCGGTTCTATTCCAAGAATAGAACAGGTGCAGCAACCAATCGGTTCGGTCCGGTTCAGTTTTCGAACCTCAGTTAACTTTTGTAGTCAACACAGTTTTTTTCAACTCGGTTTGACTCAGTTTATCGGTTACTCTTTAGAGCATCCGCAATGATTGTTCAATAATTCAATGCAATAGTTCAAATTGATCTTTTTTGGCATCTATTGAATTGAACTCCAATTTTATTTACAATGGTACAATTCAATAGCTTCAGATCAATAGTTATATTTACTTACATGTTTTTTTACATACTCAAATAAAATAAAAGGAATAAATTTAATAACATTAAAAATTGTATTATTGAAATATTCTCAAAAAGATCTTTAAAAAAAGACAAATTTTGAATATATTTGTAAAAAAAATAAAAAATTATTGTAGTTTTTCTTTTGTATTGAACTATTGAACAACCATTGCAGATACTCTTGACAACATAATGCATTAATTGCTGTAATTTTTCTACTTTTTATTGGCATGCAGGTCCCATGGTTAGCCTATTGTAATTGCAATAGAGGGTTCATCACAGAGCACCCTCTATTACAATTGCATCTATTGCAATGAACTAAATCACACCATTACAAGTGATATTTTACTGTTTTAGTTCAATATCATATAATAAAATTGCATTGATTCTAACCATTATGGATGCTCTTATCAGACTTGCAGTCGAAGGCCAAGGCTAACAAATTCTCATGAATAACATGAGAATTTTGGAAAATCATTACTTCTAACTCACAACCAATTTCATATCAAAACTCCTCCACACAGCATAACATTTTACATCAAGTGCATAAATATCATCATTCAAATTCATATTCATATTCATCCATCCATTATATCCATTCGTCCATTTGCATATTCTTACATAACCCAGATGAAAAAAATGATCTTAAATAATCAAATCAAAGCCAAAACACAAATGAAAACAATAAAATTTCAATCCCACAAAGAAAAAAAAAAAAACTTTAATCAAATTCCAAATAAAAGATTGATGGGTTTACCTCCATTGAGGGGATTAGAGATGGTAGCCCAGAAATTCAGAGAAGAACGGCCATGAAATGCAGCAGATCGAGCTCTGAATTTCCCAACCAGAGAACCCTGCTACAGATTCATGGCAGCCTAGAATTCAATGGTGCACAATGATTAATGGTCAAAAAAGATAAGAGAAAATGAGGAGGGAGATATATAGTTGAATTAATGGTGCACAAATACTACATGTCCACCTCCTCCCTTACCTTTAATTATGGGTGTGTTTTGTTTTTGGCCTCTGTTAGTTTTTGTCTCGAGCAAATTCTGGTTTATATTGCTGTGTTTTCACCAAAAGCACAACAGTTTCATTAAATTACGGAAAGTGCTTCAACATTTTCAAATGAATATATACTAACGCTACATGCACCAACTTGTTAACCGATTTATTGATACCGACACATCTGGCAAATAACATTGCCACTATGTTTCAATAACACATTCATTTCACCTAATTATATGCTAAAATAATAAGATTATGCAACTAATTTTCTATATAAAAATATAACCCATTTGTGTGCCTTCCCACTTTTGGGTTTTTTCCTTTATTTGTTTTGTCTTCTGTTGTTCGTTGGAAAACAGAGCAAACCCACAACCACGACATCACAGAACAGAACAGACAGGGGAGGCCTCAAAGAGTCAACAGTCTCGGCTCATCCTTTGATTCACTTCACACCCTTTGGATCTTATCTTTATGGGTCTTTTACAATCAAGTATTGTGCTGATTCTTTTGTTTAGATTTTAAATACAGACCTAGCCTTAAAGGTAATCAAGTTCCGTTCACAAAGGCATAGAAACAAAAAACAAAAAGAAATCTCATAAAAATTAAAAAAAAAAAGTCCTCTAATTATCTAGAACATGATGGCCAAATGCATACTTGATGGTTGGTTGGTATGAGGAAAATAATTGATATATGCTCATCCATGACGTTGTTGTAGTTTTGTATCATCTTTACCATAATTACAATAAAGAAAACTGATGGTTTTGGTTAGCAGAAAAAAGCACGCTCATGTGCACCTTTCTATTTTTTGAGCATCTTACATCTTTTTCAAGTACACTTATGCTGCACGCTTTTAAGTGACTCTCCGGACTAGTCCTTGTCTCTCCTTGACCCCTTATTAGCATCCACAAAGACGATCTAAGAAATTTTATTGAACAATAACAAAAACTCTTCTAGATAATCAAAATAGGCCAAACCCTAATGATCTTTTGGCATATATTTGTGGAGAAATTATTGTAAGATGACTGTGTTGTAAACACTATTGTTATGTAATGTTACTGATACATATGTTAAAATATGAGTAGATGCCGAGTACAGTATTAAAAAGATGTATATGTTTTATAACATAATAGATCGATAAAACTATGTTATTATGTTAAAAGTAAGTATCTCTCTCCTATGTGAGAGTTTCCTTTCTCCTTGTGAGAGTATTTTTTTTGTTGTTCTTGTTGTTCATGGTTGTTTGCTTTTCCAACTTTTGGCTCATATATCCTTCCTTATTCCATATGCATCTCTTCTCCCACTTCACTTCATCCATCTCACCTCTCTCACATCCTTCTCTTTCTCCTCTCCTCCATCACCCACACATCAGTTCCTTCCTCTCCCCCCTCCCATGAGATCGGAAACGCTAAAATCTTTCTCTTTTCCTATGATTTTCTTGGTCGTCTAATGACTTGATGCAAATGCTTCTCCCCTACAACCCATCCTCGCTTTTGCTATGGAAGTGTGGGCTTTGTAACTTATGGGTCAATTTTGACCCCCACTTTGATCGCCTGAGTAAGATGACTATTGGTGGCTTGCTCACTCAACCCATGCCCTACATAATGCAAATCCCATTTGTTGGTTCCTCTGGACCTTCTTCTATGGCGACAGTGGCGACTTATTGTTTGTAGAATATGATTCTAGGGTTTATGTATTTTTTTAGTTTGTTTGTTGTTTTGGGCTTGTATTTTGTACTTGGACTTGTGCTTTTATTTTTTTAATTATTTTTTTAGCCCTTATTTTTCTTTTTATGACTTTGTATTAGGCTTTTTGTAATCTCTGTTTGATAATGACATGTTCATTCTTTCGATAAAAAAAAATACATGACTATGTTACGATCCGGAAATATTTCCCTTCTTTTTACATATTAGAACATTTTACTAACATGAGGACAAAACTTAGGAGGCCTCCTGTAACCTCTACCTAATATTAGTTAGTAATAGTAAAAATTTAGAAGAGAAAGGCAACTATCATGATGTTGGTTACAATTTGTTATCAATAATAGAAAAGCCACGTACTATACAGTCAAGGGAACCAAATCCTCTAAGAGAACCCCACCAAATTAATGAGTTTGTTTATGGCAGCTTTACCATTCTTGTACTAGGCTATCCAGAGCCGGTCCATTGATTTTGGGGGCCCTGTGCAAATATGGATGTCGAGGCCCTACATATATACAAGTAGGAAAAAAAAATCCATATAGAAACAAAATTTTCTGACACGGGAGGAACACCTTCGGAAAGAGCTTCCCAGAATTTTTTTTTTAGTCACTCTTCCAAATCACAGAGCTAATAAATTGATTTCCAATTTCAATGCTCGGTGAATTCTCATGTGAATGAGGGAGGGAGAAAAGAACTGTGATTTTGGGGAAAGGGCTAAAGCTTGGGTTTTTACAATCCAAAATTTGATGGAAGAGGGTGGTACACTGGTACTGAAGAGAAAGGGATGATTTATTTTGACGGAGGAGAGAGAGAGACTCACTAAAAGAGAAAAGAATATTATAATGGTTTTGCAGCGCAAGAGTTGGGAAGAGGAAAACACAGGTTTCAAACCATAATAAATAAATAAAAAGAAGAGTTGCAGCGTGAGAGTTGGGAAGAGGAAAACGAATTAAATTAGGGTCTCTACTCTCTAAGTTGTGGAGGTTGTTGATAATTAATATTCAATTCAATTTTGGTTTTGGTTTTGGGGCCTTGCATGTGGCGTTGTGGGGTGATATTTAATATTTTATTTTTATTTTCATGTTTTAATTAATTGAATGCGTTGACTCGGAAAAATTTGGGGCCCTTAAATTTTGGGGGCCCTGTGCGGTCGCACACCTCGCACACCCCATGGGCCGCCTCTGAGGCTATCAATGACCATATAATGGGATAAACTTGGCATGCCAAAAAGGATTTCTCATAGTTGAAAGTATAATTTTCCATAAAATTCAATAGAAAAGCCACGTACTATACAGTCAAGGGAACCAAATCCTCTAAGAGAACCCCACCAAATTAATGAGTTTGTTTATGGCAGCTTTACCATTCTTGTACTAGGCTATCAATGACCATATAATGGGATAAACTTGGCATGCCAAAAAGGATTTCTCATAGTTGAAAGTATAATTTTCCATAAAATTCGGTTGAATAGGTGAAAGCGGTTTTTAGGATTATAAAAAAAAACGTTTTCTAGTGAAGTACCTAGATGCTTTCCAAAGAATATTAATACAAGCGATATTGAAGAAGGGGATAATTGAACTTAGGACCTAGTAAAACTTTTTTTCTGACAAAATAGTTGATGAGCAAAGCGCTTCATATAGAAGAACTCTCAAACATTGCCCTAATGCCATAATTGAGCTTGTTTATGACCTCTAGTTTAGAACTAGTTAAAGCTCTTGGAATTTTATTTTGTTTTTGTTTTGGTGAACAAGACGTTCGAGTTGTTATTACTGTTAGTTAATAGAGCAGGGAAAACAGAAAGCTGTATAGGGAAAAAGAAGAACAACAAAAAAAGTCAGTGGTAGAATGCTTCATCTGGACAATTTCCAAATCAAAATCCTTTTTTTTTTAAAGCACATTGCTTATTGCTTTTCCTATAGTTAACCCATAATTTAATTTTGAAAAACATGCATAATTTTAACAGAGTTTTTAAGCTCACAGACTGACAGAGAAAACCAATCAATTTTGGTGTTCTGGATTTGTGTGGATGAGGCCGAATGATCACACAAGAAGCCTATTGTTTTCAATGGGCCACTTTGGGTACAAAATAACGTTTTCTGGTCCACTAGATGAAGAAAAAATCATTTTGGGAATATAATGTAGAAAACGAAAGAAAATGAAAGGTGTCAAATTTGGGAATTGATGTTAACTTTGGAAAATGCTAAAGTGTAGTTTGAAAATGAAAAGAAAAATAATAATAATAAAGAAGAGTAATGCTATTTGGACACACAATATTGACACACTTAGTTGACACTCGCTGATGTGTCAATGTATTATTCGCTGAACAGAAAACGAGGAGAAAAGAAGAGCAAATGATACATTGACACATCAGTGGGTGTCACTAAGTGTGTCAACGTTGTGTGTCCAAATAGCATTACTCAATAAAGAAAGACATGCACATTTTCCACTAAGAGAATCCCCGACAATAGTAGTTAATAAAATTTTGGGCTAATAACAAAAGACACCCTGCTGGTTTAGGGTCATTCTCAAATTGGGCCCCAAGGTATCAATTTTATCAATTTACACCCTTATGTTTTCAATTTGGTCCAATTTCATCATTCCATTAATTTGACCAGACAGTCAATCGTTAAATGCTGATGTGGCACCTGTGGGACCCACCCCACATGCGGATTGACCATTCCGCGCATGCCAGTTGAAAGGTACTTTTGGTTTTCGACAATTCAAAAAAAAAAAAATATATCGAGGCCAAATTAGGCACACGTTGCAAAGCAAGAGATCGAAGACAAAGCCCCAAAGACGTCATTCGTCCTCAACCTCTGTTTAACCTAAATCCAAAATCTCCATAACTCAGAGCTCAGATCTACGATTTCGAAGAAGTGAGAAGAAATGAGTTGGGATTTTAGGGCTCCAGGCGCTCTGCATCCCTCGTACGGTAAGTTGGTTTAAATTTTTGCGATTTGGGATATCTGTGGTGAATGGGTTAGAGGTCGTATAGGGATATTGTGGTTTGAATGTTGTGTTTTATATGCTTCCAAGAATAGTGGGAGAAGTATGAAAGATTTTGTCGAAAATAGGTGGTCCTTTTGCAGATTTCGAATATAGGTGGTCCTTCAAGCTAAGCATGTGCTGGCAATGTCTGCCTTTAATAAGGTCAAAGTGTTTGCCTTTAATAAGGCAAAAGTGTTAGGTGGAAGGGTGTGAAAAGGGTTGTTTAATAAAAACTTAGCCTTTTCTACAATGGGTTTAGGGTGAAAATAATTGAAAACTGTGTTTTGGTTTTTGTGTAATGTTTGAATATTGTGTTTTGTGTTGTGTTTTAATTGAAAATAACCCATGTTTGGGACATGTAATATGTAGGTGATCCTGAATTGTTTTCTATTCGAACGTACCATGGTGGTCAAATCTGTGGTAACTGTTATGCTTCTGGCAGTGTAGCTTGGTTTGATTATTGTGACAAGGATAGAATGTCAATGATTGAGATAGACAATATGGTAAGGGAGTTAGGCTATGATGGGGTGATTAGTTACTGGTATAGTTGTAAGATCCCACATCAACCAACGGAGAGGGGGTGATGTGCCTTATATGTACATGCCCGCCTCCATCTAGCACGAGGCCTTTTGGGAGCTCACTGGCTTCAGAGTCATAGGAACTCCAAAGTTAAGCGAGTTGGGGGCTATAGCAATCCCAGGATGGGTGACCCCAGAGCAATCTAAGGATGGGTAACCCACTGGGAAGTTGTTCGTGAGCTCCCAGAAACAAAACCGTGAGGGCAAAGAGGGGGGCCCAAAGCAGACAATATCGTACTAGGGGAGTCGGGTCGTGATAATAGTATCCCTACCTATAGTAATGGTGGCCTAACAAAGCTTAATGATGATCAAGATGTCATAGACATGCTTGTATTTGTACCAGAGACTAGGCTAATAGACATCTTCCTACATCATGGGGTTGATAGTAATGAGGGTTGGTTTTATAGTCAATCAGGATCAAATCTGTTTGTTGATTTAGAAGCTGAAATTGTGCCTAACAGAGGAGTTGTGATTGAGGAGCTTGATGACAATTATGTGGCTATTGTTCCTGTTGGTGGGAAATGCATGAAAAAGGCAAAGAAAAAGCAGTAGAGAGGGAATCTTCTGTAGTGCAAAAAGACAAAGAAAAAGCTGTTGAGAGGGAATCTTCTGCAGTGCAAACAGACAAAGAAAAAGCTGTTGAGAGGGACTCTTCTGCCCCTGTAGACAAAGGGAAAAGTAAAATCAGTTCTATTTTTGGGAAAATGAGGGTAAGAGATTTTGGAAAAAGGAGGTGAAAAAATGTAAAGATGACACGTGATAAAGAAGACCAAAGGTCCAATACAGTAACTGAGGGACTAGTTGAGAATGAGGTTGTTGAAGCAACTGTAGAAAAGAGCAAGTTATCAAGATGTCATCCAATGAAGACAAGAAAAGCAAGGAAAAGGACCACAGTCTGTGATGAAGAGGAGTCAGCAGACAGTATTGACTCTGATTTTGTAGACCCTAACTTCAGTTGTGATGATAATGATGATGATGATGATGTCGATTTTAATGAATGGGTGGACAAACAAACTGAGTGGGTTGGAGATGGGGCCAAAGGAAAACAGCCAGAGTCAAAAAATGCTGAGGTAAAATCTTGGGATTGGGGTGCAGATGTTGAACTGGATTCAGAGGAGTATGATTCTGATAATGTGCAACCTATATATGACTCTGATGATGAGACTCCAATGACGGATAGATGGCCAGAGTTCAATCTGGCAACTGACATGGGAGATCCACAGTTTGAGGTTGGGTTGAAATTCAATGATTGTAAAGTTTTTAGATCGGCTGTCAGAGAACATTTTATAAAGATGAATAGGGATGTTGTATTTGTGCGAAGTGAGGCTTTCAAGCTAAAGGCAATTTGTGCAGATCCAGATTGTCCGTGGGAGATATATGCTTCCAAAATGCAACATGAGAAGACCCTGCAGGTTAAGAAATATGAGGGTGAACACAGTTGTGGTATTGTTTGGGAGAACCCCAGTGTCAAGTCTAGTTGGCTCAGTGCCAAATATATGGAAACATTGAAGACCAATCCAAGTTGGCCAGTTAGCTCATTCATGGAGACTGTGGAGAAGGATTATAACACTAGAGTTTCTAGGCAATAAGTTTATAGGGCAAAAGAGAGGGCATTGAGGCAGATTAAGGGAATATACATAGAACAATACTCCAGAATTTGGGATTATTGTGAAGAGTTAAGGAAGACCAATCCAGGAACAACAACCAAAGTTCAATGTGATTTCAATGAACAATTGGGTCATCCAGTGTTTCAAAGGTTATATGTGTGTCTAGGGGCATGTAAAGCAGGGTTTATTGCTGGATCCAAACCCATTATTGGATTGGATGGCTGCTTCTTGAAGGGTGCATATGGAGGGCAATTTTTAGCAGTAGTTGGTATAGATGCTAATAATGAAACATGGGTGATTGCGTAAGAAGTGGTTGAGTCTGAGTGCAAGGACTCATGGGTTTGGTTTCTAGAATTGCTGGTAAAGGATGTAGGGATTGTTAACTAGTTTGGATACACTTTCATATCAGTTAGCAAAAAGGATTATTACCAGCTTTTGAGCAAGTAGTTCCTAACAGTGACCACAGGTTCTGTGCAAGACATTTGTTCACCAACTTCAGATTACAATTCAAAGAGAAAGCTTTGTCTGACAAATTCTGGGGCGTTGCAAAAGCAACAACTATTCCACACTTTGCAAGACAGATGGAAGAGCTGAAAAACCTTGATAAGGATGCTTATGATTGGCTGACAAAACCAGGAAAACCTCCCAGACATTAGTCTCGATCACACTTCAGCACTCATGTGAAGTGTGATATGCTTTTAAACAATATGTGTGAGTCCTTCAACTCATTCATATTGGCATGCAGAGATAAGCCAATATTGACCATGCTTGAGATAGTTAGGTGTAAGTTGATGAGGAGGATACAAGGCAAAAGGGACAAAATGAAGAATTGGACAAAGACAATTTGCCCCAAGATTTTTAAGAAGGTAGAGATAAATAAGGCAAAAGTAGGTGGTTGTGTCACTATGTGGTCAGGTGGAGGAAAATTTCAAGTTGGCAGTGGTGGGATTTCATAGTATATTGTGGACTTGGATTTGAGGACATGTTCTTGCAGAGAATGGGATTTGACTGGTTGGCCTTGTGTTCATGGAGTGGCAGCTATAAATTACAATGGGGGCCTGAACGTAATGGATTTTGTGGATGCATGTTATCACACTGAGACATATTTCAAGGCATATGAAAACCTCATACTACCTATGAATGAGATGGAGTTGTGGGATAGAACTAATATGCCACCATGTGTGCCTCCTTCATACTCCAAACAACCTGGAAGGCCAAGAAAGGCTAGAAGGAAGGAAGTAGGTGAGTCAAGCAAGAAGGCCACTGTTGTTACAAAAGTTCAAGATTCACTGAGGTGTGGCCAATGTGGAAGAAAGGGCCACAACAAAAGGACTTGTCATAGGAATCTCCCCCCCAAAACAAAAATAAAAAAGAGGAAGACTGAGGTAAACATTAAGGCTGAACATTTGTTAATTTTATAAATTTTTATGTGTTTGGAATATGATGCAACTAACAGTTTATTATTTTTTGCCTCATCCTAGCAAACTACTCAAACAAGTGAAGCTGGTCCCAATGCAACAACAAGGCGAGCTAAGCCTGCAAGATTTGTGCATAAAGGAAAATGGAAGAGAAAGGCCACCACTGCAGCTGGAAGTTCAAATGTACCACCAACTGATTCAACTGCTCCATCCTCAACATCTGTCCCTCTTGCAAGTGGATATGCCCCTCCTGCATCAACTGAAGCTTCAACTGCCAATTCTTATTTATTGAGGAAACGACCTATGGTTGTGGTAGCATCAGACTTGAGCAAGGAATGATGATGGTCTTGCACACTTGTATTTCTTTTAATGGTGGGAAATCACAGACTTCTATTAGCTGGTTTGGTTAGGTTAGGTTATTTTGTTATCAGAAGACAGTTTTACCTTTATTAGCTGGTTGGGTTAAGTTATAATGTTATTTTGGAAGATAAGTTGCCTTATTTTGGGAAGATTTTCCATGGGAGATATTTTGTAAGATAGGTTCTGTTTTTTTGGAAGGTTGTAAATGTTATTCTGTGGCCTATTTTGTTGTTATGCTGCAAGTGGAAATGAATTTGTTCATATTTTGTAGAAACGTGTTGTTGGAAAGAACAGGTCCATTTTGTACATATTATTGCATTACCAAAATGTCACATTGTATGCAGATTAAATAGTCATCATGCTCATTCCCATTACATAGCCAAAATGTTCATTCCCATTACATAACCAAAAGCACAGTGCTTTCCATACCAAATTGGTTAGGTTAGGTTATTTTGTTATCAGAAGACAGTTTTACCTTTATTAGCTGGTTGGGTTAAGTTATAATGTTATTTTGGAAGATAAGTTGCCTTATTTTGGGAAGATTTTCCATGGGAGATATTTTGTAAGATAGGTTCTGTTTTTTTGGAAGGTTGTAAATGTTATTCTGTGGCCTATTTTGTTGTTATGCTGCAAGTGGAAATGAATTTGTTCATATTTTGTAGAAACAAGTTGTTGGAAAGAACAGGTCCATTTTGTACATATTATTGCATTACCAAAATGTCACATTGTATGCAGATTAAATAGTCATCATGCTCATTCCTATTACATAGCCAAAATGTTCATTCCCATTACATAACCAAAAGCACAGTGCTTTCCATACCAAATGCACAGTGCTTTCCAGCAACGAACAACATTGCAATAAGCATCCACAACACCACCAATGCTGCCCAAAGAACCTTCTCTCTGCGTCTTGCCTTTGCTAGTGAATTCTCCAACTTATCCCCCGATTTTAGCAACCCCGGAATCACAACTTTAGACCTTTCACACATTTCCATATCATACCAAACCCACAAATCACAACCTCCTCTACCCTGCACAAAACCCACTCTGTAAATTCATATTTGCACATGCTACAATTCAAAATATAATATTTTGCATCAAATCCAGCTTTTTACCTTTGCACACACAGCGAATCGCCTCCCAGGATTCGAAATTGTCCACGACGTTAGGATTCTCGCATTCTTACCACAACAACACACCATCGCCTTATGCTCCATTTCTCCTTCGTTTCTAGGTTAAGGAGCCAGTACACTTCAATAAACCTTTTGGGCGGCTCACTTCTTCGAAATCGTAGATATGAGCTCTGAGCTATGGAGATTTTGGATTTAGGTTAAACATAGGTTGAGGACGAACGACATCTTTGGGGCTTTGTCTTCGATCTCTTGCTTTGCAACGCGTGCCCAATTTGGGAGCGATTTTCTTTCTTTTTTTTCTTTTTTTTTGAATTGTCGAAACCCAAAAGTACCGTTCAATTGGCATGCGCGGAATGGTCAATCCGCAGGTGGGGTGGGTCCCACGAGTGCCACATCAGCATTTAACGATTGACCGTCTGGTCAAATTAATGGAAGGATGAAATTGGACCAAATTGAAAATATAAGGGTGTAAATTGATAAAATTGATACCCTGGGGCCCAATTTGAGAATGACCATAAACCAGTAGGGTGTCTTTTGTCATTAGCCCTAAAATTTTTGAAATTGATATTTGTTAACTCATGTGGAATTTGAAAAACCTTATTTGCTATTTTTAATATTTTTATGCCCCATCAATCTCTTCAATTCAATTAATATAATATTTGACTTAAAACAATAATAATAATAATTATTTTCTTTTTGAAAATATAACATTCTTGAAAATAAATAATATTTAAAAATTAATATTTAATTAAAAACTAAATCCCCTTCCAAGAATTTCCTACGACAATGGTGCTCAGTAAGATAATGAGGCATTTCATTGGTATCCAATAAACTGAAAAGGTCTCATATATATAGGTAAACTGAAAAGGTCTCATATATATATATATAAGAAAGTTAAGGTTAAGTTTGAATGAATTCCAACTTTGAACTATGAATTATAAAAATAAAAAAAGTTAGTTGATTTGTAGAGCTTTTTAAAATTTGAACTTTGAATTATGATAATTATTTAGATGAACAAAAAACATAAAGATTTTGTTTGGCCTTTTATGGTGTTTGATCGGTTCATAATTGTATATCATTTTGTACCCTTCTAGCTTATGATTTGGTTATGTTTTTGAGTTAAACTTGTGCTTTTAATCCTTTTTGTGTTTATCTTTCAGTTCATTGAGCTTTAGGTAATAATGATGGCTTTAGAGAGCATAATTCATGCAATCCATGCATGTTAGGGCCTAATTTGGATGAATGGATGAAGAGCTTAAAGACAAACTCAATTTTGGCTACAGTCCCCTGCCAGCTCAGTTTCGTAGGTCATATTGCAAGCTTTGTTTCAGCAACCTACACAGCTCGGATGAGGCAGCATTCTTCATGAAAGTTGTTCCAATGGGTGTGTA
>NW_018921607.1:32020-66850 GCF_002207925.1 Prunus avium | reverse complement strand
TTTTTTTTTTTTTAATATGAAACAATGTAAATTTACCATATTATCCTCATTTTATTAATAATTTCAATTCTTAATGTTTGAATTAACCAAGAGCAGTTTCTGGTATTTTGAATGTTTCACCATTCTCTACTTTTTGCTTTATATATATAGATAGATAAACTAGCAAGCAAAAGTGATTCTTTTTTTTTTTTTTATGCGGGCAAAGTGATTCTGCAGGTAACTAAAATAATATTTATCCAATATGATAAATAAATAAATAAAAAGAATGATATTAAATTTTAAAACCAGTTGTACATCAAACCCAACAACCAAAATAAATGTTTCTAACATTTTTCTTGTGTAGCTTTCTATTTTTGAGCATCTTACATCTTTTCTAAGTACACTTATGCTGCCCAAGGGTCCTTGTCTCTCCTTGACCCCTTATGCTACACTTATGCCTAAGCACAAAGACGACCTAAGAAACTTTATTGATCAAGAACAAAGACTCTTCTAGATAATCAAAATAGGCCAAACCCTAATGATCTTTTGGCATATATTTGTGGAGAAATTATTGTAAGATGATTGTGTTATAAACACTATTGTTATTTAATGTTATATATGTTAAAATATGAGTAGATGACGAGTTTAATATAATATTAAAAAGATGTATATGAGTTATAACATAATAGATCGATAACAATATGTGATTATGTTAAAAGTACGTATCTCTCTCTTATGTGAGATTCTATTTTGTTGTTCTTGTTTGTTCATAACTATTTGATTTTCCAGATTTTGGCCCATATATCCTTCCTTATTACATCTGCATATCCTCTCCCACTTCACTTCATTCATCACACCTCTCTCACCTCCTTCTCCTCTCCTCCCCTCACCCACACATCAGTTCCTTCCTCTCCCCCTCCCATGAGATCTGAAACCCTAAAATCCTCCTATTTCCCTGTGATTTTCTTGATCGTCTAATGACTCGTTGCAGATGCTTATCCCCTACAACTCCTCATATTTGAGCTTTTGCTATGGAGATGTGGGCTTTGTAACTTATGGGTCAATTTTGACCCCTGCTTTAATCGCTTGAGTAAGATGACTATTGGTGGGTTGCTCCCCCAAACCCATGCTCTACTGAATGCAAATCTCATTTGTTGGTTCCTTTAGACCTTCTTCTTCTGATGGCGGCAGTGGCGACTTATTGTTTGTAGGATATGATTCTAGGATTTATGTATTTGTTGGGTTGTTTGTTGTTTTGGGCTTGTATTTTGTACTTGGAGTTGGGTTTTTATTTTATTTTATTTTATCTTTTTGTTGAGCCTTTGTTTTTCTTTTTCTTACTTTATATTGGACTTCTTGTAATCTATGTTTTGTACGTAATGACATGTTCATTAATTCAACCAAAAAATATATGTGACTATGTTACAATCCGGAAATATTTCCCTTCTTTTTACATATCAGAAAATTTTACTAACATAAGGACAAAGCTTAGGAGGGAGATGCTACTCCTCTTGTAACCTCTGCCTATTATTAGTTAGCAATAGTAAAAATTTAGAAGAAAAAGGCAACTATCATGATGTTAGTTACAATTTGTTATCAATAATAGAAAAGCCAAGTACTATACAGTCAAGGGAACCAAATCCTCTAAGAGAACCCCACCAAATTAATGAGTTTGTTTATGGTAGCTTGACCGTTCTTGTACTAGTCTATCAATGACCATATATATAATGGGATAAACTTGGCATGCCAAAAGGGAAAGTATGATTTTCCATAAAGTTCGGTTGAATAGGTGTAACCGGTCTTTAGGATTAGAAAAAACGTTTTTAGTGTTTTCTAGATGCTTTGAAGAGAACATTAATACAAGCGATATTGAAAGGAGAGGATAGTCGAACTTAGGACGTCCTCAATGGCGGATCCAGGAATTTTTATAGGGGTAGGCTAATTTTTTTTTATTTTGTATAGAGGAGATATATTATAAGCCTTTTTTCTCTTGAAACAAAAATGTAAATAAAATTTTATAAATCAAACAAAGCCACATTACGAGCAAATATAACACAAAGAAGTACAAAATATAAATAAATACCAAACAATCTCAAAAAAAGATTCTTGTACAAAACCATCCTCATCAACAAATCTTAAAACAATGGCCATTTGCTCTCTATTAGATGCATCTTTTGCTTCATCAACAATAATACAATAAGTTGATTCCCCAAAAATACTAGACACCAAATATCATATATGCTAATTAATACTTCAAGTTGCAAAAGTAAAACATATATCAACAATCTCCAAAAGTTTTCACTCAAACCCTAAATCATAAAAACTTAACAACATCAATTAAAATTGGAAATTGAATATATTTATAAGTAAATAAAAAATAGGAAAACTTACCAAAATTGAAGAACCCACTCAAGATAGGTTGGTACAATTTTTTAGAGGAGGAGAGCTATTTCCTCTAGACTCTCAAGGTTCAAATATGGCGTTTTGGGTGGCTAGAATAAATTTTTTGATGTTTGCTCTATGTGGGTGTAGCCCAATATCAGTATGATTAGAATAGCTCAAGTTGGTAGAAAAAAAAAGAAAAACAATGCATGTGTGGGCTATATTTATTTGGTGCAATGGGCTAATATTTATTTGAGTAGTAATAAACCTATAATAATAAGACCATGTTTAATATTTTATAAATGTTCCCCTAGGCACTCCAGCCTAGGCTTAGGTCCGCCTTTGGACGTCCTAGAAAAACTTTTTTTCTGACAAAATAGTTGATGAGCAAAACGCTTCATATAAATTGAAAAAACTCCTCAGACATCGCCCTAATGCCATAATTGAGCTTGTTTATGACCTCTAGTTTAGAACTGATTAAAGCTATTGGAAAACAGAAAGTTGTGTAGGGAAAAAGAACAACAACAAAAAAAAGTCAGTTGTAGAATGCTTCATCCGGGGAATTTCCAAATCAAAATCATTTTGGAATATAATGTAGAAAATGAAAGGTATCAATTTGGGATTTTATGTTAACTTTGAGAAATGCTAAAGTGTAGTTTGAAAATGAAAAAGGAAGAAAGACATGCAAATACTGGGATTTTAGGCAAAAGAAGACCTAATACGTAACACTGAAATCATGATTTATACACTGTACTCTTTTTTTTTGTACAAATTTATATACTGTACTTTGAACACCCATCCCATATCACTTCAATTGGGTTTGGAATTTTCTAGTTGGATGAAGAACAAGGACATAGATAATTATACTTGTCCACATGTGTGATTATTGGTACTTTTTCCCCAAGTACATCTGCAATTTTGGTCCGGTGTGAGAGAACCAAAAACAAAAGTTTCTGCACAAATAGGAACTGGGATTTTACCTTTTTTACATTGGTAAATAGGATGAAATAAATAAATGACTGGGAGGGAGGGCAGAGAGAGAGAGAGAGAGAGACAGGCATTAAATTTGAAGGGTACCCTTTATTTTATAGAACAGGGACAAAAAGTAGGGGTCCCAATGCCACTAATTTATAGGGAACAAAAGGGACAGTTTACACGCCCACACAACTAGCACACTGATTCAAAATTCAGATCTGAACCACCTGACTTCACAACATCATGTGTGTAGAGTCTGGAAAGTGACTTCAAATTTCTTTTTCGTTTTTATTATTATGGTTTGGTTCTGCTCAGGCCACATTTTTTTTATTTTGTATAGAGGAGATATATTATAAGCCTTTTTTCTCTTGAAACAAAAATGTAAATAAAATTTTATAAATCAAACAAAGCCACATTACGAGCAAATATAACACAAAGAAGTACAAAATATAAATAAATACCAAACAATCTCAAAAAAAGATTCTTGTACAAAACCATCCTCATCAACAAATCTTAAAACAATGGCCATTTGCTCTCTATTAGATGCATCTTTTGCTTCATCAACAATAATACAATAAGTTGATTCCCCAAAAATACTAGACACCAAATATCATATATGCTAATTAATACTTCAAGTTGCAAAAGTAAAACATATATCAACAATCTCCAAAAGTTTTCACTCAAACCCTAAATCATAAAAACTTAACAACATCAATTAAAATTGGAAATTGAATATATTTATAAGTAAATAAAAAATAGGAAAACTTACCAAAATTGAAGAACCCACTCAAGATAGGTTGGTACAATTTTTTAGAGGAGGAGAGCTATTTCCTCTAGACTCTCAAGGTTCAAATATGGCGTTTTGGGTGGCTAGAATAAATTTTTTGATGTTTGCTCTATGTGGGTGTAGCCCAATATCAGTATGATTAGAATAGCTCAAGTTGGTAGAGCCTTAGCGTGACATATGCTTTTAATCAAATTTATATAGGTTTGGATTGGATTGACGTTTATTATTTCCTATACCTAGGCTTAGGTCCGCCTTTGGACGTCCTAGAAAAACTTTTTTTCTGACAAAATAGTTGATGAGCAAAACGCTTCATATAAATTGAAAAAACTCCTCAGACATCGCCCTAATGCCATAATTGAGCTTGTTTATGACCTCTAGTTTAGAACTGATTAAAGCTATTGGAAAACAGAAAGTTGTGTAGGGAAAAAGAACAACAACAAAAAAAAGTCAGTTGTAGAATGCTTCATCCGGGGAATTTCCAAATCAAAATCATTTTGGAATATAATGTAGAAAATGAAAGGTATCAATTTGGGAATTTATGTTAACTTCGAGAAATGCTAAAGTGTAGTTTGAATATGAAAAAGGAAGAAAGACATGCAAATTCTGGGATTTTAGGCAAAAGAAGACCTAATAAGTAACACTGAAATCATGATTTATACACTGTACTCTTTTTTTTTGTACAAATTTATATACTGTACTTTGAACACCCATCCCATATCACTTCAATTGGGTTTGGAATTTTCTAGTTGGATGAAGAACAAGGACATAGATAATTATACTTGTCCACATGTGTGATTATTGGTACTTTTTCCCCAAGTACATCTGCAATTTTGGTCCGGTGTGAGAGAACCAAAAACAAAAGTTTCTGCACAAATAGGAACTGGGATTTTACCTTTTTTACATTGGTAAATAGGATGAAATAAATAAATGACTGGGAGGGAGGGCAGAGAGAGAGAGAGAGAGAGACAGGCATTAAATTTGAAGGGTACCCTTTATTTTATAGAACAGGGACAAAAAGTAGGGTCCCAATGCCACTAATTTATAGGGAACAAAAGGGACAGTTTACACGCCCACACAACTAGCACACTGATTCAAAATTCAGATCTGAACCACCTGACTTCACAACATCATGTGTGTAGAGTCTGGAAAGTGACTTCAAATTTCTTTTTCGTTTTTATTATTATGGTTTGGTTCTGCTCAGGCCACAAGATGAGAAAAAGGGTAAAAATTGGTTCACGAGTCACTCACTAAGATGACTAGAGTTTTTACCAGAAGTTGACGGCTAGCTACCCTCACCACCATAAAATTCAACATTTAAAACTCTCACTACCGCCTCAAAAGTATCGAACTTATGACATCAAATGTAGAGTTAAATCCTCTTAATCACTTGAATTACAATAAATTTGTGGTAAAAGAGTGAGTCGGACGCAAATTCGACATATTTTACAGTTATCTATTTAGGCCGCTGATGCGTAATAAGACTCACATTCATCTACGATGAAAAATTGTTCACATATACGTAGGCAACTGACTTTAGTAAAATTGAAGAAAATATTCAAGGGGAAGTGTGATACGAGACATTTCTTTATTATTGTGGTGAGTGTGAATTTGACCCTAAAAAATGTAGTCAAATTGTGTCAAAAGGTGAAGCAACAAATCAGAAGAAAAATGTTATTTTGAAACATGATATAGCAAAGAAAGCCATCTGCATATCCAAGAGAAAGCCAGATACGTATTGGCCCCACCAGGATCCTCATGTTTTTTCATTTGAATTATCCAACCAACTCTAGACTACTCTAGATGAAAGCCACTAAAGATATGGCAAAACCTAGGACCTTTCCTTGATCCTGCATTTTAGGGTTACTATCATATTTACCTACCATGATATGAAGAAATATCAAAACTTCACATTCAAACCCATTACATAGAAGCAATCAAATCGTTACATAGTTTTCCGGATAAAAGCTGTTATTAACACTCCAAAATAGTCATCATCGCGCATAAACAAAATAATTATTTTGAAATGTCAATAACAACTCACCGTAAACAAATTCCGGAAAGCTCTGGATTTAGGCTGTGTCCAAACTAATGGTCAAACATCAAATTTAATTTGATATTGAGACTATAGACACTAGTTCCTCAAATGCATCACCTTGCCACATAACCACCAGAAAAGTCAGCAAAAAATTAAAGGTAGAGTTTCATGCACATAGCCATTCATTTTTTCCCTTCTTTTTGCAGAGACAAATTAGAAACATAATCTAGAAAATATGTTGAATAAATACTGCAGAAAGAGGCCGGCAAAGAATTTGATTCCATTAATCTTTGAAACCTTCAACACTCTTTACTTTTTTAAATGCCCACAAGATCCACTTAAAACCCCCAAAGTCAAAACAACTCTTACAAAATATACAGAGAGATTTGCATGTCCACACGACCAATTCTCCATCACCCAGAAAATCAAAATAAACCCATTTCCACATCCCCAATATTTACATGATTAACCAGAAATTACAAATAGTTTTAAATAGTTTTAAAATTAAATTAAATCCCTGACCTTTGGCAAGACCAAAACCAAAGAACACACACAAACACACATGCACCACCCTGCAGCCAATCAAATCAAAGATATGGAAGAAAGGGAAATTCAATTCCCAGGTGAAAATTGAACCAAACAAAACAAATCTTCAGTTTTTTTTTTTGGTTGTTGTTTAAAACTTGGGGGTATTTTGGTCATTTCCGGTGGTTGATAAATAATTAAATATTAAAATTATATACCAGGGAGAACCTTGGAGGGTTCTCTCTGGGATGGGCTTCTCCAAAAACCAGTGCTGTAAAACCGGTCCCACATCTCCTTCTCGAGCTGCAGCACATCCTCATCAACCGACTCGCCGTCCGCGACCTTATGCGTCATGTCGTTGATCTCCAACCCGCAATCGAAACCCACTTGGTGGAACTGGAGCTCCGACCCGTCGAAGCCGCACGTGCACTTGCAATGCCTGGGCTGCAAAAGCCCCTTCTTGGCGTGCCTCTTGCGCCGCTTCTTCTTCAGGACGCGCCGGCAGATCCCCGCCGGCACCTTGTAGATCACCAGGACGAGGAGGTTGACGAGCCCACACGGGCAGCAGCAGCACACGGCGGCACACTCGGCCGCGGTGCCGCCGGCGACTTCCGCCAATCGAGCAGTGCTGTGGGAGACTTGGGTCCGGAGCAGCGGCTGCCGGCGGTTGGAGGAGGCCTGCCGGAGAAAGAGTTGCCGGGATGAGGTTATGGATTGTGACATGGTTGAAAAGTTTGAGGAAAAAATGGGAGGTGGGTTGTGTTAGGCTCGATGCAAAATCGGGAAAACGGAGAAAATGGTTCTGATCTGGGTCTTAGAGATTGGGCGGTTTTCTGGGATTTCAGAGCTTTTTTATTACTGGGAATCTCAAGAACTTTGCAGAAAATCAGAATCTCTAAGATGAAATGAAAAAGAGGGAAAAAGGATTGATCTTTGGTGTTTGGTTTTGCCAACAAAATGAAAATTAAAAAGAAATTAAGAGGGTCTCGGATCCTGAACAAGGAAGAAGATGAATCTGAAAGGGAATTCAAATTCCTTGCTCTAGGATCACCTGGGACCCTTTTACCATACAGAAGGTCAGAGAGTGGAAAATAATATTAAAAAAAGTGGAGTCTCCATCAAAGAAAAATGATGAAGACGAAGGAGGAAGGAGGGTGGGGTGTGTGTTTGGGAAAATGGGTTGGCCTTGGGAGGAGAGTGACAGGGCAAAAGGCAGCTTATCAATGGAGTTGGCAGAGGTTGGATATAGGAAGGAGGCCGAAAATGAATGGAGTGAGGGAGTTGGGGGAAACGAGTATTGCGGTGGTGGAAGTTTCGGTGTTTTGGTATTTTTATTTTGATTGCCTTTTCTTGGAGTGGCTCTTGCTTTATTTGATTTTGTGGGAAATGGTGTCTTTGCTTTTTTTGACCTCCTATAAAATTGCAACAAATAAAAAAAAGGTTGGATGAGAGG
Source organism: Prunus avium (assembly GCF_002207925.1). The sequence goes on along the minus strand of NW_018921607.1, from coordinate 58,714 downwards.
TTGGATGAGAGAGAGAGAGAGAGAGAGAGAGAGAGAGTTTTTAGAGAGATTAGATTAGAGTGGGGTATTTAATTTAATTTAATTTAATTAGTGAAATGATTAAGAAGACAAAACAAAGAGTGAGGCAACTCGGGGAGAGAAATATGAGTCAAATAGCAATCAAATAAAGAGATAAATTATAATATGGTTTTTGTCTTTTTTTGCAAAGAAACAATATGTTAGAGTAGGATGATAAATTTTTATCATTTCTCTTATCTTAACTTAATATAATGTTTTTTTTTTTTTGACAAGATTTTTTATTATATGATATGATAAGCAATCGATTGAAACGTACTAGTGTTGTGATGGTCCCTGATTTTAATATTTTTAGAGAAATATAGTGATTTTTGTACGAAATTCGAAAGATGGCAACAACTTTTTGATAGTCGTCAATTGGTAGAGAACTTAGTTTTAATAGAGTATAGGTTTCATACGTACGTAAGTAGGGAGTCCAATCTTTTAAAGCCGACATCCTTTTATGTAATGAGTAACGCTACTCTTACTATATTTGTATATCACATTCTCATACCACTTTATATTGCAGATAAAGTGGACAGCCGCATTAATTAAAAAGTGTCAATAAATCATAAAAGAAAAGAAAATATTAAATTAATTTTAATTGATTTGGATGTCCACCTCATTTACCACATAAGGTGGTATGAGAATGTGGTATACAATTTACAAATATGGTAAAAAGTAGTATTACTCGTAATGAGTAATATTATTTTATGGGTCATGATAGGGAGATCAACTTTAGATACCAACTTGTGTACAATCTCTCTAATAGAAGTGGAGCCCACCAATACAACGGGTCTCACGATCTATTAGAGAGATGGTACACAAGTTGGTATCTAAAGTTAATCTCCCTAACATTTTCCTTATTTTATAGCATGAGTAGTATTACTCTTTAGTAGCCTACATTAAGGTAATTTTAATACCGAAGTAAAAGTTGTATCTATAAAATTACTTTTTATAGGTTCTATAGCACATGCATGGATCAAAGTTATGTTAGTATATCGTGAATTTGATACTTTATAATTTTTTATAATACACGCATGCATGATGGCGCAATGAAAGCTACCAAAATAAAAAGGGATCTCAAGAGGTCACTCTTGTAAGCTCTGGAATCTACTAGAAACTGCGAAACCACTCAAATTTTAAGTGAAAATAGGAATGATGATTCACATAATTTGGTAATTCTCAAATTTTCATTTGATTCCGTGTTCCAAAGGTTGCTTTGTTGGTATGATTTTGATTGATCTTCTAAAAACCCAATCTTCCAACAACGAAAGGGTCCTCCAAAACGCACCATGATGTGCCGTCACGACTCATTCATTCGAACACGTGGCATTTATTTAATTATTTATTTTATTTTGTTAGTATATCGTGAATTTGATACTTTATAATTTTTTATAATACACGCATGCATGATGGCGCAATGAAAGCTACCAAAATAAAAAGGGATCTCAAGAGGTCACTCTTGTAAGCTCTGGAATCTACTAGAAACTGCGAAACCACTCAAATTTTAAGTGAAAATAGGAATGATGATTCACATAATTTGGTAATTCTCAAATTTTCATTTGATTCCGTGTTCCAAAGGTTGCTTTGTTGGTATGATTTTGATTGATCTTCTAAAAACCCAATCCTCCAACAACGAAAGGGTCCTCCAAAACGCACCATGATCTGCCGTCACGACTCATTCATTCGAACACGTGGCATTTATTTAATTATTTATTTTATTTAATAATGAAATAAACAAAGCAAGCTGAGAAATTGCGGGGCTGTTTTCGGACGTGGAAATTCAACCGTTTATGATGGGAAATAGGACCCTCACGTTTTCGTCTATCTGTACTGATGTGACCTGCTTTGGTTTTCACTGTAGCCCAATTTTCCTTTTCTTTTAACTTTTTACAGCTTTGACCCAAAGTTTGGTCACACAACAACTCAAATCCCATTCACCATCCACTAAATAATTAGGAAATTTAGGAGTGGAAATTAGGCATGTTGGTGTCCTATCAACCTTATTAAGAATTTAAGATCATCTGGATTAAGTCGGTCGATTAAGGCAATAAGTATGTCTCCTCGTATTACAAGTTCGAATTCCCTTTCTCGTAGGTTATATTAATTTAGAATAACTCAAGTAGTTAGAAGTATTTATCACTTAAGTTTGACCTATCGCGTAGGAACACATTGAGTTCAATGCACAAAAATGAGTCATATAACTTATTATGAATGTTCGGCACAACTCGTCGAGTATGCATAATAATCTTTGCTTCAAGAGGAAGAGATTTAAGTAAATTTTATTTGGTTGTGGTAGTAATTTCTAGTATAAGTAAATAAATTAGAGATGGTTTTTTCGTTTCAAATTCGATACTTTTGTCCCATAGTTTTTCTCATATGACTTTCAATAAAATGGTTTCTGACTAAAAAAAAAAGAAAGAAAGAAGAATTATGTGGCATTTGGAATATATACACGTATCTATATACATGACCAAAAATTAGGCAAAATATATAAAAGTTTAGAAGCAATCAATATACAAATAAAAATCCATATCCAAAACGAAGGCTAAGAAGTTTTATTTGAAAGCTTGCACGAGAAGTATGTCTCTTGGTTGACATGAACCAAATTTGTACTCAATTTGCAATTAATCATTCAATTGCGTCACATAACAACATCCAGAGTTTCATTATTATCCTTCCAACTTTATTAATTATTTATTTATTTGTGAAATACAATTCGGGAAATATCTAACCACATTTGTATACTATATTCTCATACCACCTTATGTGAAATTACCGGAGTATATATATGCACAAATCAGCACCTGGATTATTTTTTCAATTAGAAATATTAAATTCCAAGGATCAAACAATTTACTGCCACATGTCTGAATAAAAATTTTAATGGCCACGTGTCCACTTAAATAAAACAACTTGTAGCCGCCTCAACATCGTGTCACTCCCTGTAACTTGCTTACTAATTATATATTTTCAGTGCAGATGGTGAGTCATATGAGTTCCGTGACCTAAGTGTTCTTTAATTTGTTTTTAGAGAGAACGGGAAGATTGATTGAGTTGATGAGGCATGATATTAGATCATTCTAGAGTTTTGACTTATAATCAACTAATAAATAATCCCTTGGTTTTTTTTTTGTTGGAAAAATTGAAGAAACACACAAAAATAACCCAGATAACCAAAGTCTCATTAGGCTGACATCGACCCACCAAAAGGGGTGATTCATATTCGTCGTTATGCTAATGGAGTGGCTCATCGTGTTGCACACTTAATTTTACACATCGAAACTTTTTTATCCTGGTATGAGGAATCTCTAGATTCTATTTTCTAATATACTTTTTGAGGATTGTAATAGTTAAGCTGTTTTGAGCATTGGCTTTGAAAGGGATAAAGAGTTCTCTATCATCAACTGGGGTTCCCTTTAATCGCTACTAGGCTACCTCGTTAGTCTAATGACCACTTCCTTATATATAGAAATGATCGCCTAATCCTCTTCGTTTTTTTTATTTTAGTCGCTTTGTACCATGTTCTTTATTTTTGCTAACATTATAGAAATTAGAGAGAAGAACAAATGAATGCTTGAGAGAAAACCAGAGGAGTAAACTCAGAATTGTTATTAAGAGAAATCTCATAGATTAAAGATTATATGAAGCTGCTCATACTTTTTATACAGTAGAGTTTTGCTTAATCTCTAAGTAAGCTATGTAACTAACTCACATGAATATTACAGCTGTTACAGCTGTGGGCTACATGTGACAGACCCATGTGACTTACCTAATAACAAATAGCTAACTAATTCTTATTTTGGTAAACATCCCCCCTCAATCTCAGCTGGGATACCCAGTTTGAGATTGATATAATGTTTAACAAACACATGGCCATGTAAACCCTTGGTAAAGACGTCCGCAATTTGCTCTCCAGTACAGTTTTGCTTAATCTCTAAGTAAGCTCTGTAACTAACTCACATGAATATTACAGCTGTGGGCTACACGTGATAGACCCATGTGACTTAGCTAATAACAGATAGCTAACCAATTCTAGAAGCTAAGCTAACTAATCTTATTTTGGTAAACATCCCCCCTCGATCTCAACTGGGATACCCAGTCTGAGATTGATACAATGTTTAACAAACACATGGCCATGTAAACCCTTGGTAAAGACATCCGCAATTTGCTCTTCAGTAGGAATGTACTGCACCATGATATCCCTGCGTTGAATACGTTCTCTAATAAAATGAAAGTCAATATCTAAATGTTTTATCCGAGAATGTTGCATAGGATTTGAACTGAGAGCTAAGGTAGAAAGATTGTCACAGAACAATAAAGGAGGCTCAGGAAGATACTCATGTAAATCAGCCAAGACATGTTGAAACCAAGCAATATCGGTAGCTGTATTGGCAAGAGCCCTATACTCGACTTCTGTAGAGCTTCTGGAAATCGACCATTGCTTCTTAGATTACCAAGACATTGGATTTGAACCAATGAAAACCACAAAGCCAATTGTAGATCTGCGTGTAGATGGATCTCCTGCCTAGTCTGCATCACTGTAAGCATGAAGTTGCATATCACCAGGAGAGAAGGTAATACCATAATCCATAGTACCTTGTATATACCTCAGGATGCGCTTAACCAATAAGAAATGAGTCTGAGAAGGATTTGTCATATACTGGCAAACGATATTCACAGAATGTGCTAAGTCTGGCCTTGTTGACTAAAAAAAATTGAACCTGTACTCAGATAAGAGATCTGTAAGCCCAAGAAATATGTTAACTGCTTCATGTCTTTCATGTCAAATACAAAACTTAACTCCTCAATTGTAGTTTGAACAAGGCTTGTACTAGAACCCAGAAGGATAATATTGTCGACGTATAACAAAAGAATAACTATTTCGAAACCTTCTATCTTAACAAATAGGCTGGGATCAGATTGAGAAGCTTTGAAACCAATGGCATGTAGGTATCCTATGAATTTGGCATTCCATGCCCTAGGGGATTGCTTTAATCCATAAAGAGATTTGTGAACTTGCAAACATATTAAGGATGAGTGGAATCTTTGAAACCTTGAGGCTGCTTCATATAGACTTCTTCCTCAAGATCTCCATGTAAAAATGCGTTCTTTACATCCAATTGTTGTAACTGCCAACCATGCATAGCAGCTAAGCTAAGAATAAGTTGTACAGTTGTGTGTCTAACAGCAGGGTTGAAGGTTTTTGAATAATTGAATTCCTGAGTTTGACTAAAACCTTGTGCCACTAGTCGAGCTTTGTACCGAGACACACTCACATCCGAATTTCTTTTCACCTTGTAAATCCACTTGCTACTGACTATATTCACACCAGGTGGAGGAGGAACCAATGTCCAAGTACCCTGGATATTCAAAGCTGAGAGTTCCTCTTGCATAGCAGTGACCCACTCAGGAGAATACCGAGCAACTTTGTAACTAGATGGTTCATCCAGTTCAGGCAGAGCAAGTAAACTAGTGTGATAACATTCATAATCTGTAAAATCTTTTCTTTGAATGACCCCATATTTTGATTTGGTTTGCATAGAATGGTGATTAATAGGAGAGATACCTGAAGCACTAAAGGAATCAAGACAAGGAAACAACACGTCCAATTGTTGATTAGTAAGAACTGGCAGAACATTGGGAATTGGCTCTTGATCCTGAACAGCAGATACAGAAGGTGATGTGCTTGGCCCTGAGGAAGAAGACACAGAGGCAATAGGAACATAATGAGGAGCTGGAGAATCAAACAAAGGAGGAGGATCATCTGCATGAGATAGTATAGGTAAAACCACAGAGATGGGTGCACTAGAGGTTGATGCAATTGAAGATGAAGATGAGCCTAAAACAGGGACGCCTTGCTCTCATCATGAACAACATCCCGAGACACAAGCAACTTGGCAGTAGACATGTTGAAACAAAGAATGCCTTTATATCCCATGAGATAGCCTAAGAAAACACATAATGTAGTTCGAGCTTGAAGCTTGTTCTGATTGGTGGATCTGAGACATGGATACACAGCAATACCAAAAATCCTTAAATGCTGAATATCAGGATGTTGATGAAATAACCGAAAATTAGGAGACTTGTGATCAAGAACTTTGCTAGGCATGCGATTGATCAGATATATAGAGTGAGACATAGCATGAAACCAAAAATGCTGAGGAACATAAGCCTCTGACAATAAAGTAATTGCAGTCTCAACTAGATGTCTATTCTTCCTCTCGGCTAAACCATTTTGTTGAGGTTTGTAAGGACAAGAAAATTGATGCACGATGCCTCTTGAGCTAAAAAAAACTCATGAAACTGATTGCTAACATATTCACCTCCCTCATCACTCTGAAAGTACTTAATAACTGCCGAGAATTGATTCACCACAAAAGCATAAAACTTCATAAAATGAGAGAACACCTATGATTTTGCAAACATTGGATAGATCCAAGAGAAACCAGTAAACTCATCAATGAAAGTAACAATATATCGATATCCTTGAAAAGATTTACAAGGGGATGGTCCCTACACATCACTATGAATCCGATGAAAGGGAGTTACAACTTTATTATGATGAGTAGGAAACGGTGAACTATGCATTTTACCATTCAAACAATATTGACAAATGTGAGGGTGAGATTATACTAGGAGAGGTAAGCTAGCAGACTTAAGCATACTATGAACCACTTTATTAGTAGGATGACCTAACCTACTGTGCCATAAGGAGAACTTGACTTGTTGTCCTAGATAAGCCACTGAATTAGTAGCAGCTTTATTAGTAGGTGAGGAGGAAGCAGCCACACCAGGAATCGGATAAAGGCCATTATGACTCCTTCTTGTGAGCAGCACCTGTTTGGTGACCTTGTCCTGTATAGCAAACCCAAACTGATCAAATATCATAGAGCAATTGTTCTCCTTACAAAGCTAATGCATAGGCATCAAATTAGCAATGAGTTTAGGGACATGAAACACATTAGACATGTGTAAAATAGTAGAGGAACTAGAAACGGAGGCATGACCAATATGAGTAACAGGCAAACCTTCCCCATTGCCAACTGTTACTCGATTCTCAAAAGCACAAGGCTGAGTAGACTCCAAAGTATTGACATTGGACACCATATGATGACTACCACCACTGTCTGTAATCCACATAGTATCAGGAGCGTAGGAGACTTAAGCAGTTATAGCATTGAGAGTAGATGGTGGAGAAGAGCCTTGATAGACATAATTCGAGCGATGATAACACTCTAGAGCACCATGGCTACGTTTGCCACAAATCTGGCAATCCACCACAAAGGATGAAGGAGATGATGTAGAAGAAGGGTTGCGATAAAAGCAATTCACAACAATATGACCACGCTTAGAGCATATTTGACATTCATGTGTGATACCAGACCTAGGAAAACCACTAGATGGCCTTGGAGCATAATAACCACCACGATTGGTAGGACGATTACTAGAAAACCTCCCACGACCAAAATTCGAAGAAGAAGAATCATAGGCTACAGAAGAGGTAGCCTGAAAACCAGAGGGAGCAGAAACTGAAGACGGTGGAGGAAGAATACCAGCCCTTAGATTTGGAGACACCGATGAACTATGGCCAAGCATTGCAGTCATAGGAGAAAGAAGAGAGGAAGGGCGCGATTCAGCAGCTTGTTCAGCAGTAAAAAGCTACGTACGAAAATCCTTGAGAGAAATAGGTGTCTCACGAGCAACAAGCACGATTCTGATCATATCATAATCGGAAGGTAAACCGTTCAAGACTGAGATCATAAGATCATCATAAGAAATGGACACACCAGCAAGCGCAAGCTAATCACGCACATGCTTATGGTGAAGCAGAAACTTCTCAACGGAATCCGCCCTTTCTGTGCAATCTTAAGCTCTGTTTTGAGAAAATTGAGACGAGCCCGAGAAACAATAGCATATCAATCGGTAAGACTAAGCCAAGCATCGCAAGCGGTTTTACTGCCGATAACATACTCGATCGCATCATCAGACAAAGTCGCAATTAGAAGGCTAAGAAGTGCTTTGTCAAGCTTAAGCCAGTTCTTGTAGGCATCTGTAACCTCAGAAGTTACTGCTTCTTCGTCCACAAAGCCAAATTTGGGAGAAGGAACAACGGAGCCATCGAAGTGACCAAAGATCTCATGTCCTTCAAGAACTGATTCAATCTGATACCGCCATTTCATGAAGTTGTCATCTTTCAGGCGAATTTTAATCAAACCAAAGAGACCATCAACCTTTAGAGAAGATGCCATAGCTGAAAACTTTAAGAAGAAACAAGGTTGTGTAGAGGTACAAGATAAGAAAATAGGTTTTGCATATTTGCAATTGAAGAAATTAGGTTTTGCAGAGAGTAGAATTGGGGAAAAAACGAAGAAGAAGATTAGAAATTAGGTTTTGCATAGAGTAGAAGTTGAGAGGATGAAAAAGAAGATCAAAATGCTAACATTATAGAAATTAGAGAGAAGAACATATGAATGCTTGAGAGAAAACCAGAGGAGTAAACTCGGAATTGTTATTAAGAGAAATCTCATAGATTAAAGATTATATGAAGCTACTCATGCTTTTTATACAGTAGAGTTTTGCTTAATCTCTAAGTAAGCTTTGTAACTAACTCACATGAATATTACAGTTGTGGGCTACACGTGATAAACCCATGTGACTTAGCTAATAACAGATAGCTAACCATTTCTAGAAGCTAAGCTAACTAATTCTTATTTTGGTAAACAATTTTTTCAATAAATTTATATTGCTTTTCCTTTTAAAAAGAAAACGGGTGATTTGGATCTATCTTAGTTGAATGTATCCAGAAAAGAATTAGTTATCTTTGTTGAAGAAAATAAGTCCCACATCGGAACTTGACTAAATAAAATACAACATATAATGAATGGTTCCAGTACTAATATCATCGAGGCCTTTTGTGTAAAATCTCACACATGCTAAACATGTGGTTAAGTTGGGGACAATATCGATATTGCTAGTAGTGGGCCAAGGGTATGTCCTTTTGAAATTTAACTTTGAGTCAAGTTCAGCTAAAATGCACTTTGTTCGAGGTGTAGGCGACTCAAGTATAAACTCCTAGAGCGATGGATAAAGATGGAGTGGGCTAGTGGAGCAAAGGCTCAAGAAAATCCTAGATATAAGTGGGGCAAGGACTCCTAGAAATGCTTCAGAAAATCCTTGTTGAAAGAGGTGGAGTTGTGAATTGGTTGCATGAGGCCTTTTGTGATAACAACCCCACACATATTGGGCTCTATAGGTGGTTAAGTTAGGAACAACATCTGTGTTTCTAGTAATGGGCCACTAAACCATCTCTCTGAAATTTGACATGGTATCAGAGCGGGTTTATTGACTGAGCCTGAATTATTGGACCTTTATTCTTACCCCTTACCCAGTACGTGGTGCTCACATGTTGGGCTTGAATGTTTACCTTTACCCAAGACGTGGTGTTCACTTGTTGGGCTTGAATGTTTGAATTCGATGTGGACTTTGCTCTACGTGTGGCCCACTATGTAGTGGTCTCACATGAAGAGATGTGTTGAAGAATATAAATCCCACATCGGAAATGTGACTAAATAAAATACAATATATAATGAATGATTTCATTACTAATATCATCGAGACCTATTGTATAAAATCTCACACGTGCTAAACAGATGGTTGAGTTGGGTACAATATTGATGTTGCTAGTAGTGGGCTATGGGTCTATCCCTCTAAAATTTAACAATCTCATAAAATAACTAATAAATATTTAATTAATTACAATTGTAGATAGGAAAAAAAAAAGTGATTGTGAAGATAGCCATATACAGTGGCGGAACTATTAAGGCACAAGGAGGTGCAGCTACTCTCTTCGCTGGAAAAGCCTTTGTAAGTGCTACATATTGCCCTTTTGTTGAGGATGGGTAGTGCACTCCAGGTGTTCGACGAATTGCCTCAAAGTAGCGTAGCGCATTTTGCGCATATTTTTTTTCTAAAACATCCTGGCCAAAACGACACCGTTTTGAACCAATCTTTAAAAAAACGAAAAAAAGAAAAGAAAAGAAAACGAAACCTGGACTTTCGTTTCGTAGGCTTCAACAAGGACTTTCGTGGGTATATTCTAGGGCTTGCTTAATAAATGATAAAAGGCTTTAGAACAATGGCTTTAAATTCTTGGGCTTTTGACAAGCTTTATTTTTCTTTTCATTTTAAACAACGATTTTTTTTAAGAAAAAAAGAAAAAAAAGAAGGAAACTCTTGCATTGATTGCACAACTCTTTATTTAAATTTGACTTGGAGAATTATTTATCTATATATATAAAGCAAAAGGCAGAGAATGGTGAAACATTCAAAATACCAGAAAATGCCCTTGGTTAATGCAAATATTAAGAATTGAAATTATTAATTAAATGAGGATAATATGGTAAATTCACACTTTTTCTTATTTAAAAAAAATTAAAAATAAAAGAAAAATCGGATAATGGATCCTATTTTTATGGAAAACAACTACCCATTATCTTTTTTAATTCTAAAATAAAATTTAAATTTTTTTAAAAAAAGCCTCTCGCAAGCGCGAAAGCGCGTGCGGAGAGGCTAGTCTTTATAAAGGCTGCGTTTTTTTTTTCCATATTACAAGAATTAAAATAATCCGAAGTATTCTGCGTTTTTTTTCTTCTCAAAGCGTATCTGTAATGCTATTTTTTTTTTTTATGACTTATGAATGACATTGATATTGTTTAAATTAGAAGGATATTTGGTTGTTAATTTTTCTTTTAATAAAGCTTTTAGCCTTTCAAAATTACACATTCGCTAAAAAATTCATGGGTCACAACAAGTGGCCATATACTACTTAATAACCACATATGTTGTGTTAAAATCTTTGTTAATGAATACTGGCTAATTGGAGTTAGTATCAATCAACACCTAATGATGCTTAAGTTAGCTAACGAACCTAACTAACTCATATCATTTTTCCTAATTTGTTGGACAACCCCACGGCCATGTTGATAATGCGAAGGTCTGAAAAAAAATATCACTTATAAATTAAATTCTATTCGGAACATATCACCATAAGCTCCCAATATGACCACCCTAACCTTCGTTTGTGTCGCTCTACTACTTTTCTGATAATCCAAAAATGAGTGGAATTGGCTTTACTTCTATTTCGATTGGATGTGGATTATGCTACTTGGACAGGGAAGTGTGCCCACTTTTTTACAACTAAAAGTTCATTTCTCATTTCTTCTAGATTATAGTAGTTTAAGACTAATTTAGACTATCGCTTTTATTAAAAGGAAAACGTGATTGTTAATTTAAGGCATTCACTACATATACAACATTTATATAATTTTACTAATTGTTAATTTTTTTGTTGTTGGTAAAATTAGGGGCAAAGCCCAAAAACACAATTACACATAGAACAACGAAAATACTATAATGAGAGGGTTGTGTGAGGAGTTCAATCCCAACGAGGGTAAAAATATTGGACTTAAACTTTTTTTTATGATTGGATAGTTGGATTGAACCGCTCCTTCAACCCCCTCACCCAAATCCCCCTCACTGTAGAATCTCCCCAAAAACGAAACTATGACAAAGAAGGCAAGACTTATCCTCATCTAAATGTCAAAGTTGTATGCAGTCTAAAAGCAGTGTTGGGTAATATTCACAAGGCCCATAAACATGTGATCAAAGATCATGGATCCAAACCCAAATGAAGATAGTATTTCTCTGTATGGACTTTTGATCCTGTTAAGAGCCGCAAAAGATGCACTTATTGGGAAACCCATGTTTAACTTCTAGAGGGATTATCAGTATTAGAAATCAAGGTTTATTCTTCTTCTTTTTTTTCAATAATACACTTATATTTTTTTATTAAAATTTACAATACCTGCAGAAGAAGACTAGTCACATTTGCAAACATAGGTTTAGCCAATTAGCTAAGGCAGTGTGTCTCCCTCCTCCTTACACAATAAATGGATGAAGTAAGAATCATCCATGTGAATTGGTTTCTTGAATACCTAATGTAAACACCATGCTATTAGGATTCTTGTGATGTTCATATTCTCTTTGAACTTAATGGGTTCTCCTTGTAATTGAATCGAAGTACGAACCATACCTAGGTTCGGTTATGGGGAGGGCACAAGTATTGTAGCACGAACCATGCACTTTACGTATATTAGAGAGGATCAATGCGTCTTGAGCCACGACCCATGGTCTTGATTGCGAACATCTTCATCAACACGTTTAGAGTTCATCACTTGAGTATTCATGAACTTGGGTAGAATTGTTTAGGGTGGATTCCGAAACCCTAGTGTTTGTTACTTGGTACTTTCACATTTTGATAATTCATCTCTGCCATTCTCATTTAAATTCAAAGTCCATTTACTTTCATGCAATAGAATTAGGTCACTTGAACCAAACCAAAACCCCCCCCCAATGTGTGTGTGAGTTGTGTGTTTGTTACATTGTGTGTCTTGTTTACTGAATTCTGTTTATTTTCGTAACTGTTTTGGACTTTTGGTCCGCGTTGTGTTCTTGCATTTTCTGTGCTGAATCCAACCGTATAAATAACGTGAATTTTGGACGTACGGTTGGAAAGTTATAGGCAAAACACTGGACAGAGGTCGAAACTGAAAAACAGAGAAAACGAATCTGCCCAAAAACGACCGGTCGCTTTTACCTGACGACCGGTCGCTTTTCACGTCAAAATTTGAGTTTCGACTCTGCCCAAAAACGACCGGTCGCTTCTGCCTCACGACCGGTCGCTTTAGCACTGTTCATAGGTGATAAAAGGGTGATAAAAAGTGCTGTTTGTGTTTTTCTTTAGTTTTCTTGTGTTGTTTCATTTCTTTTACATTTCTTTACTCATTTTTAGTTTCCAATTTGCATTTGTGCATTTGTGGTGTGTTAAATTAGTATTCTTTACGTACTCAAATTAGAACTTATAGGAAGCCGACAAGTTCTTCGTGGGATCGATCCCGTACTTACATAATCTATACTTTAATAGATTCGTGCACTTGCGGGTATTTTTAATTGGTTGTTTGCACATTAATTTGTGTCCTCTTAGGAATGCAACATTACACCGGGTTCAATTCGCCTTACCATACATTAAAATAGTTTAGAATATCGCTTTGTCTAAAAAATAAAAAAATTACAAATAGTCATAGCATATTCACCCCCTCTACTACATTGATTCATTGAAAAATGATCTACCTAAATAAGTAAATTTCAAGATAGATAACAAAGATTCATATTCTCTAGACATTTATCCTCCCCCCCTCTCCAGAAAGGTAACTTCTTTTTCTTCTTCTTAGCTTACAAGAAATGTAACTTTTGGTAAGGTGAATGCATGTGATCCTTTGATGTAATTTCCCATTCCAAATATGTATTTTCTTTGAGTTTCCCCTTCATCTTTTGTAAAACCTATTAACCAAAATTAGAAAAATATAAATATAAAAGCTGCAAAACCACTGCACAAAGAATTTACAATAACCTGCAGGCAGAGCACTGTTTTATTTATGTCCATATATTTTTTTTTATACAAGATACAGAAACATTACACACAGTAAAAATACAACCAAAGACTGAGTCATGCAGTGCATGTCAATCTTTGATGGAATTATCCTTTGATAATTCCAAGGTTTTGGTCAACTAATGGTAATGAACACCCAAATTCCCTTTTATTCACAATAAACTACTTTCTATGCCCAAATTTCCTACAAGACTTTTCAAATCCATGGAGCTAAGTCTATGGACGGCTAAACCTCTGAGGAAGTCTTCACTACAGTGCGGCATATATACTTCCATCTCATAATCTTTTCGTCGCTTAAATAACACGTGACGAGTCGTTATGAAATGAATAATATATAGGCGCAAAACCGTAGGAGTTTTCTTAAACCTCTCATTATTTCTTTTAGGAAGGGAAAAAGTTAAAATTAAAAAAAGAAAAGAAAAAAGAAACAAACACCTAAATATACACAAATAGAAAATATGCAAACACGACACGAACACGAAAAACAAAAAACAAAAAAACAAAATTAAGCTCAATATACATGCGCCCCCTTGAGGGACTTAAATTCAATGATCCCTTTGTAAAGAGCTTGCCTATTGAGTGGCATGGTGTCCTCCATTTTAGAATTTCCATTTCCCTCTTTGGTCTTCTTCGTTGTTGGTGCAAAGCGCCTCTTGCGGTACTCTTTGTTGTTTGATGATGGCTCCGCAACATCTGCTGCAAATCTAACACACTTCTTGCCTTGGATTTTCTCAGATCCTAATCCCCCGAAAAATTGAAACAAAAAAAGACTGTCGAATTTTAGAAGTTTCGAGAAAAGACGGGTCAAAGTTCAAGGACTATTGCTAAATTATTCCTGCAAAAATGAAACGAAAAGACTTACCAGAAGCCATTTTTTTGTGGTGGTCAAGCAAACCTCCCATTTCACATTCAATGTTCTTCATGAAATCTGAGAGAAGGCGCTTGTGGACTTGATGGGCAAGAAGAACCACGCTTCCAGATACAGCAAAAACAGCCATGAACCCAACTCCAATAGAGTTATCCATCTCTCTCTCTCTCTCTCTCTCTCTCTCTCTCTCTCTCTCTCTCTCTCTCAGAATAAAAAAAAGTTTCAATTTGGATCAAACACTATCAAGAACATTTTGTACCAATAAGAACATGGAAAAAACCCAAGAAACGCATCCTAACAAAAGATTAAAAAAAGAAACTGGCGTTGAATGAAGTGGTTGTGAGATGAATATATAGTGTGAAAAGGGGGGAGTTATCCATCTCTCTCTCTCTCTCTCTCTCTCTCTCTCTCTCTCTCTCTCAGAATAAAAAAAGTTTCAATTTGGATCAAACACTATCAAGAAAATTTTGTACCAATAAGAACATGGAAAAAACCCAAGAAGCGCATCCTAACAAAAGATTAAAAAAAGAAACTGGCGTTGAATGAAGTTGGTGTGAGATGAATATATAGTGTGAAAAGGGAGTTTAAGATTGACGAAGTTTCCAAGAAAGCATGACATTGACCATGTTAAGGAATGTGACTAAAAAAAAAATCTGAACCCAGTTAAAAAAAGACGGCTAAACTAAATTAATTAATTTTTTCTTTGTTAATTGTGTTAATTTCTGCCTGTATTATCCTCTGCCTCTAATTTTAATTGGAAACAAGTAACAAACCTGCTGTCTTTATCTAGATTCTTGGTGTTTAACCGCTAATCTGCCCCATTTTAACTTAATGAGTTGCCTTACGGGTCAATTTCTCTTTCCTTTTTATAAATTTGGTGACGAGGAAAATCCTACGATTCACTTCTTTATTAAGTACGAAATCTTAAAATAAATCCGCGATAAAAATAAAATAGGATGATGTCTTGTTTATTTTGGTTTCTTTTTCCTTTCTTTATCTAGATTCTTGGTGTTTAACCGCTAATCTGCCCCATTTTAACTTAATGAGTTGCCTTACGGGTCAATTTCTCTTTCGTTTTTATAAATTGGGTGACGAGGAAAATCCTACGATTCACTTCTTTATTAAGTACAAAATCTTAAAATAAATCCGCGATAAAAATAAAATAGGATGATGTCTTGTTTATTGGTTTCTTTTTCCTTTAAAAAAAAAATATTAGAAATAGAAAACTTATTTTCTCACCAAACTTCTGTTTTAGCTTGAGCAAACAAAAAACAAAAAGGGAGCCAAAGGGTTTCATTGTATATGGAGGGAAAGTATGAATTATGCAACATGGTTGTACTTGTGCCTTGTACATACTTTAGTTTTTTATTTTTAGCAAAAAGAAACGAATAAATAAAGTAGGTTATTGGTTGTCAACTATCGAATTAGAACCAAAAAAACAAATTCTAATTAGATTGTTTTTGAATTATGTTTGAAGGAAACACGTATCTCTAACAATTGATGGTGGTGAAGTCAGAAATTTAATAAATAGGATTCCGAGTTTCTATATTTACATTCATTTAGTTTATCGCATCGGTTAACTTAACTTAATTTTACAATATGTGTAATGTAAATATTAATATTAAGGTAGCTGATGTGACAACATGTTTAACCATTATATTACTCTAACGATTTTGATTAAACAAAGCCAATGATTATTATTTTGGATTTTAACACACCAGTGAAGCTGGTTTCCAAATAATACAAGGAACTCTGAGGTGGTTCTCGATGATTATAGTCAAAACCAGTGATATAAACAATGGATTTGATCAAGAATAAGTTAATATACAAATTTTAAATTCAACCAAACAACTTTTATTCAACTTTGAAAAAATTCAGTTCAGGAATCTAAATCTAATTGACAATCGAATGTGTTTGACACTTTGGTTTACGGTAACATGTTTCCATACACCTATTATTCTATTCACACTTATTACATTCTTTTTTATATATCAATTCCATGAATAATTGAGTGTAAACATTTTCTAATTGTTTTGAAAATAGTCAAAATACTTATATTCATATCACAGTTTGACACGTGGACATAATAAACTCTCACCAAGCAACCAAAATACAAGAATTAGTTTGTTTTGCAATTTCACATGATATAAGAATAAAATTTATTCTTAGAGTTTAGGGTATGATAATACCATCTTCGTCCCGATAAGAACTTTCAGGGAATCCCCGTACCCGAATTATAAAAAAGTCTTATCCTACATTATAACACTAATTTTTGGAAAGTGATTTTATAGACTCAAGTGTCCCCACAGATGCTTATAGCCCATTCTTTTGAGCTTGATATTTATTTTCCTTTTTCTGAGTCCAATCCTCCAAGCAACACCAACGTCATGGCTCATCATGACTCGTGAATGCTATTTCTAGCCCAACAAAGAAAAGCTTCATGACCCACCCACCACCATCGAAAAAATTCCAGGAAAGCCACCACATCATAAATACATTATTGAAAATTTACGATTACAAGTCCATAAAACAAACAGTTCCCATGACTATAAAACAAACAATGAACTTCAATCAAACGGTGTCGGCACCAAAATACATCAAACTAAATCCTCACTTATACAAATATCAATACCACACACATCAACAACGTTCGTAACCCACAAACAATACAAACCCTATTGAATTATACATATAAGAATAAAAATAAACCAAAATACCGATTCTGTGGCTAGCTAACCCATTTTTTTCTTCTTGTTTTTGGTCAACATTTGACCTTGTGGAGCCTTAGCTTCCCATCAATCCTCAGGTGGTGTAGTAGAATACTGGGTGAAGCATAAGGTGGATGAGCTTGATGCAGGCGCAAGAGAAAGACAGAAACAGCACCCCATACACAATTCTAAGTCCCATTTCTGTGTTCTAAACCTATCTCTCTCTCTCTCTCTCTCTCATTTGAGATCCACAAAAATGGGCATATTTATAGAGGCAGGGAGGGAGAGAGAGAGAGATATTTGAAGCTGGGAAAGTGGATAGGGTTTTGAATATATGATTTGAACTTTTGAGTATGGTTTTTATCTCATACGTGTCGTGATGGGCACCTTTGACTTGCCACGTGGGAAATTGGATGGAGGAGTGTTACGTGTAGTGCTTTGGTTTAGTGCACCTGTATGTTTGCACACGTAAGCTTAAAATGTGACCAAGCAAGCAAAGCACCAGTGCAATTCAAAATATGATACGATATGCACTTATTTTGGATCATTTTAGGGTTTTATTATCGTTTTCGTTCCATAAATGGATTGGGTAATGTGTGGTTTGGGAATTTAGGGACTTTGGAAATTGCAATGTTTGTCTGTGGTTACTCATCCCCATGTGTTGCATGTGTTATGTGGAATTCAAATCATATGATACCTGTTGAGTTTAAGATTTTAATGTTTTATGTTCATGATTGTTCACAACTTTTTACGGGTTATGATTTAGGTGAATTCAAGTTAGCATGTATGTCTTTGGGGCAGGAGCACCGACCCATTCGGTGGATAGTTCCTATCGATTAAAAAAGTGAAATGATATACTTGTAAGGTTTGCATTCTAAAGCAAACACTAAGATGGTCTTCTAATCATATACGGTTAACTAGTTCTATACCAATTAGGAGTACATATATGATCAGATTTTTAGACTAAGTATAAGTGATTATTTTAGTTCAATACTAAGTGCTAAAGGTTTCCTAATTACATGTGGATTGGAACGGCTAAATCATGATGGCTTAAGGAGAGCTTAAGAAGTCTTTGATGAGGAGGATTCTTAAGCTTAGCCTATAAAAGGAAGTCCCTGTGCTATCGGCAAATACTCAATAAAATACTCACCCCATCTAGAGAGAGTTAAGGTGCCGAGTAGCAGAGAAGATTTCCTCGCTGAGTAATTCTATCGAACACTTGCCGAGCATCTGCCAAACGCCTATCGAAAGCCTGTCAAACAACTGCCAAACAAAACCAGACGCAGATTAGCAAACTTCCTGTGCTCGTTATGTCTGATCAAGGTGTGTGTGTATGTGTGTGTTTGGTTCA
The DNA here is from genome assembly GCF_002207925.1 of Prunus avium. Next base: position 40,220 of record NW_018921607.1, on the reverse strand, counting down.
TATAATCCTATTCAGACTTACATGTGGTATCAAAGCTTTAGGTTATATGTTCTTAACCTAATCACAAATAAAACAAGACACGACTTACATAAAAGGATTAAAATATGGTTTTTTATGAAGCATGACACAGTTTAGAGAAAACACTAGTCATTATAGCATGTATGTTTCAATTGATACACATTGCATATCTTATTTGATAAGGTATGAGATAAGCATAAAGTTTTCTGCTTAAATCATGCTTGAAAGACTGATGGTCAAGGTTTGGGGAGGATCTTGGATCAATTGAGTGAGCCACAGCAACTCAATTGGTACAGGAGAATTCTCATTCAAAGTTTTGATCAAAATTGCATTACACTCAAACTCTCATGTACAATTCTCTGTCCACAGACGTGAATTGTGCATATGAGGATGAATGTAATGGAACAGTTTAGAAAACAGGTTGTGTAAGCAAACAAGGAACACTCTTCTATCTACAGATGTGGTGTTGTCTCTTGTTTCAAGACTGCTCGTACAAAACCTGTTCTTCTAAGTACTTTGGAACATGTTTGACTTGTGACCTACAGGTGCAAGACAATAATGTTTAGTTAAAGATTCTGGGGATGGTTTTATTTAAGTTTTCTTTAAATTACAGTGAGTGCTTCAAGTTACAACTCCATCGAAATCTTGACTGGATCAAACTACCTAAAGTGGAAAGAAGAATTGGAAATTTCATTAGGATTGATGGACTATGATATAGCTCTAAAGTGGGATGTAATCAAGGAACCTGCTGTAGATGCAACTGCATATGTCAAAAGGAAATATGAAAGGTGGGAAAAGGCCAACAGGATGGCTACACTGATTATGCTGAAAACCATGACACCTTCTTTGAGAGGAAGCATTCCAAGATCAAAAAGTGCCAAGGATTATCTTGCTGCCATTGGTCAGAAGTTTAAGGAATCTGAGAAAGGAGAGAAAGATGCTTTGCTGAACAAATTGACTGAGATGAAGTATGATGGGCGAGGTTGTGTAAGAGCTCACATAATGAATATGGCAGACATTGCACACAAGCTAAAGGAACTAAACATGACTATAGATGAGGATATGATGGTGCATTTTGCTTTGAATTCACTGCCAAAGGAATTCAAAACTCTCAAGAGTTCTTATGTGGCTCAAAAGGAAAGCTAGACAATAGATGATCTCATTACAATAAGTGTTCAAGAAGAGAACAATATAATCAATGAAAGGGGTCAGAAAGCTATGAACATGGTGCAGGATTATCGTGGCAAACAGAACAAAGATAAAAAGGCAAGTTTTGGAGAAAAGAAAGACAAGGAAGGTACCAATGCAAAAGAGGGAAAACCAACTGGACTAAAGTGCTTTTTCTGTAGAAAGTTTGGACATATGAAGAGGGACTGCAAGAGGTACAAGAGGTGGTTAGAGAAACAGAAAACCAAAGGCAAGAATGAAGGTAAGGATGTAAATATTTTGGTTTGTTTTGAATCAAACGTGATTGAGGTTTCAACTGACACTTGCTGGTTAGATAATGGTGCTTCAATACATGTTGCTAATTCTTTGCAGGGGCTCATAACCAAGAGACCGCCAAACAAGGATGAGGTGAAGGTGTTCGTAGGCAATGGAGTCAAAGTTAAAAGTGGAGTTCATTGGAGCAGTTAGGATTCAACTAGATTCTGGTTTTGTTTTAGATTTGGTAGATGTAGTCTATGTTCCTTCTATGACAAGGAACCTTATTTCAGTTGCTAGACTTGTTAAATCAAAACTTACTTTAAGTTTTGATGAATTTGGATTTTCAATTTTCAATAATAAAGAAGTAGTTGGGAATGGTTTTCTTGTTGGAAATATGTTTCAATTGAACTGCAAAACACCTCAAGTGGTTATGAATGTTGCAAATACGAAACAAAAGAATCCCATATCATCTAAACTTTGGCATAAAGGCTTGGCCATATTTCAAGAGAAAGAATGAACTCCCTGTGTAAAGAATCAGTGCTGCCACCAATTGACTTTAATGACATGGATGAAAACTGTGTTGAATGCATAAAAGGAAAATTGACAAACTTGAGAAAGAAAGGAGCAGTAAGAAGTGAAAATATGTTGGAATTCCTTCACACATATATCTGTGGTCCTTTTCCAAATCCAACACATGAAGGTTATAAGTACTTCATCACTTTCACAAAAGATCACTCGAGATTTGGACATGTCTACTTAATAAAAGAAAAGTTTGAAGCATTAGATATGTTCAAAGTTTATAAAACAGAAGTAGAAAGGCAACTGGAATTGAAAATAAAGGTGGTACGATCAGATAGAGGTGGAGAATACTATGGGTTCAAAGTTTATAAAACAGAAGTAGAAAGGCAACTGGAATTGAAAATAAAGGTGGTACGATCAGATAGAGGTGGAGAATACTATGGCAGATTTGATGAAGCTGGAAGAAATCCAGGCCCTTTTGCAAAATATCTCCAAGAAGAAGGAATAATAGCTCAGTATACCAATCCAGGTACACCTCAGCAAAATGGAGTTTATGAGAGAAGGAATAGGACTTCAAAAGACATGGTAAGAAGCATGATGTGTTGTACCAATCTATTTTCCTGTGGGGCGAAGCCTTGACGACTACAAACTATATCTTGAATAAAGTTCCAACAAAAAGTGTTAACAAAACCCCTTTCAAAATTTGGAATAAAAGGAAACCAAGCTTAAACCACTTAAAGGTTTGGGGTTGTAAAGCAGAGGCAAAACTCTACAACCCTGTGGAAAAGAAGCTAGACTCAAGAACTGTGAGCTGCTATTTTATTGGCTATCCTGAAGGATCAAAAGGGTATAGGTTCTATTGTCCAAAGAACACTTCAAGATTTGTTGAGACTCAAAGAGCAGTTTTCATGGAAAATGAATCTGATAAAATAGAAGATAGAGTTTTGGATTTTGATGAAGAATCAATTGAGATAGATAACCATGCTGGATCTGAGGCAAGTAAAGGCATTGTTATAATACCCGCAGTTGACACAAATTATAAAAACCCTGACAATATGGAAGAAGACACGGATCAGGCACAAAACACAAATCCACCTGCACAAAACAGCAATGACATACAAGGCACAGACCAAAATATGCAGGATATGGAGTTGAGAAGGTCAAAAAGAGCAAGGAGATCTGCATTGCCGGATTACTATGTATATTTGCAAGGATCTGAGAATGACATACTTGGAAAGGATGATCCTGAGAATTTTAAGCAAGCCATAATGAGTGAAGACAATGAAAGGTGGTTGGTTGCAATGAAATCTGAATTAGAGTCAATGAGAAAGAATGGAGTTTGGGAATTAAAGTTTTTGCCTCAAGGAAGTAAACCAATAGGCTGCAAGTGGGTTTATAAGACCAAAAGAGACTCAAAGGGTGCAATAGACAGATATAAGGCTAGGTTGGTTGCTAAAGGGTACACAGAACAAGAAGGCATTGACTACACTAAAACTTTCTCGCCAATGTCCACTAAAGATTCTTTTAGAGTAATCATGACATTAGTTGCACATTTTGACCTACATCTTCACCAAATGGATGTCAAAACTGCATTTTTAAATGGATATCTAAAAGAAGAGATTTATATGCAACAACATGAGGGTTTTGTTCAAGAAGGATAAGAAAACATGGTCTGCAAACTGAACAAATTGATATATGGCTTAAAACAAGCCTCTAGACAGTGGTACATGAGATTTGATGAGGTTATCAAGACTTATGGTTTTAAAGAAAACATTCTAGACTCATGTACATGTATATATGTCAAGGTCAGTGGGAGGCATTTCATGATACTAATCCTCTATGTGGATGACATACTTCTAGCAAGTAGTAATCTCACATTGTTGCATGATGTTAAAGTTTTTTTGTCCAAACATTTTGAAATGACTGACTTGGGAGAGGCATCATATGTTCTTGGAATAGAAATCAGTCGAGATAGGAAAAAGGGTTATCTAGGACTCTCACAAAAAGGGTACATTGAGAAAATACTCAAAATGTTTAATATGATGGACTGTGCTGGAGGAGATGTGCCTATTAACAAAGGGGACAAACTCAATCGAGAACAAGCACCTAAAATAGATCATGAGAAATTGGAGATGACAGATAAACCCTATGCTTCTCTAGTTGGCAGTCTCATGTATGCTCAAGTCTGCACAAGACCTTATATAGCATTTCCTATAAGTGTTCTAAGAAGGTTTCAGTTGAATCCAGGACAAGCTCATTGGGTTGTAGGGAAGAAAGTAATGAGATACTTGTAGAGAACCAAAGACTTTAAATTGATTTATAAAAGGAGTGACAATTTGGAATTGGTTGGTTATGCAGATGCTAACTTTGCAGGATGTGCAGATGACTTGAAATCCACGTCAGGTTTTGTTTTTCTGTTTGGAGGAGCTGTAGTGTCTTGGAAAAGTGTCAAGTAGTCTGTTGTAACTACTTCAACTATGCAGGCTGAGTTCATTGCTTGTTATAAAGCTACATGTCAAGCAATTTGGTTAAAGAACTTTCTAATAAGTTTGACTATTTTAGGAACTTTGGAAAGACCTATTCAAATATGGAATGATAACAGCTCATCTGTTTTGTTTGCAAAAGGAAATAAGAAATCGATTGGGGGCAAGCCATTGTCATTAAAGTTCTTGTCTGTAAAAGAAAAGGTCAATGATGGAAGCATTGCATTAGATCACCTTGGTACAGATTTGATGATAGCAGATCCATTCAACAAGGGGCTTCCAAATGGTATTTTCAAAAGGCATGTGACTAGTATGGGACTATTGGCTAGTTTCGATGCTTAAAAACGGTGGGAGCAGTTTCCTTTTAGTTATTTTAAAAGTTTTCTGTTTAAAGACAAGTGTGGTTATTTCCTTGATTAGTTAAAGTTTGATTTCGATGGATGTTGGCATGGTTTAATACAATATATATTTTGTTTAAGTATATATATATATATATACTTGAATGCAGTAAGCAGTAAATAAAGTTGTTGCTAGCTTAAGGATAACTGCTAAAGCAATGCATTCATGACAATGATATTTTGCCTAGAGCAAAAGAAAGGATCTTGAGTAATCCTATAAGTTGGACTGTAAAGAATAGCATAGTGATCATTTCACTTTCAGTTAACTATGACTATTCTGTAGTTTCAATCTTGACAATGGAGAATGTTGATTGTGGCTATAAAGACTTCATAGAGTTTCTTTGGTCAGTCTTGATGGCTCATTATCATAATTCGTTGTTGACAGTGGCTTGGTAAGGAAACAAGATCAAAATGTGCTTCACAAGGCCTTACAATAATTGACATAGTTCTTTAGTGATTAATTGACCAAGTGGGAGAATGTAAGGTTTGCATTCTAAAGCAAACACTAAGATGGTCTTCTAATCATATACGGTTAACTAGTTCTATGCCAATTAGGAGTACATATATGATCAGACTTTTAGACTAAGTATAAGTGATTATTTTAGTTCAATACTAAGTGCTAAAGGATTCCTAATTACATGTGGATTGGAATGGCTAAATCATGATGGCTTAAGGAGAGCTTAAGAAGTCTTTGATGAGGAGGATTCTTAAGCTTAGCCTATAAAAGGAAGTCCATGTGCTATCGGCAAATACTCAATAAAACTCACCCCATCTAGAGAGAGTTAAGGTGCCGAGTAGCAGAGAAGATTTCCTCGCTGAGTAATTCTGTCGAACACCTGCCGAGCATCTACCAAATGCCTGTCGAAAGTCTGTCAAACAACTGCCAAACAAAACTAGACGCAGATCAGCAAACTTCTTGTGCCTGTCATGTCTGATCAAGGTGTGTGTGTGTGTGTGTGTGTGTGTGTGTTTGGTTCATATAATCCTATTCAGACTTACAATACTCTCAATCCTAAGAGTATCTACAATTATTAGGATCAATGTAATTTTATTGCATGAAATTGTACTAAAACAGTAAAATCTCACTTGTAATGGTTGAATTTGGTTCATTACAATAGAGGGTGCTATTTGATGAAACTCTATTGCAATTGTAATAGGCTAACCATGAGATCCACATGCTAATTAAAAATAGAAAAAATACAGCAAATGCATTAATATTATGCCATTAGACCTCCATAGTGAGGGGGTGTATTTTCGGGGGGGTGTAAAGCCACTTTTACATCCCCTTTACACCTCAAGGAGTTGTAAATGTGGTTTTTGTTCCAATAAAGAAGATGTATAATTGATTTTTTTTTAAATCTTAATTGATTTTTGTGTTAAATTTTTATTTTGTGTTAACTTTATAAAATTAATTTTGTGTGTGTTATGTTTATTTTATTTTTTCAAACAAATAGACTTAAAAATATTTAAATTCAGAGAAGATATGATTTCATTCAAAAAGAATCGTTGGATTGTAAAGTACATTTAATCTGAACCGTTGGTATCTTATCAAGCTTTTGCAAACAATTAACATCCATTATTGTTTCTGATTTGCACACAATTCAAGATACGACATGATAGAATTTGATCTCATCTTCAATTTACACCTATGCATCCATTAACGTCCCATATGCAAGGGATGTAAAAAAGGATGCACATATGCATCTAAATTTGCATCTCACAGTTGTGATGCAAATGTACAATCATTTACACCTGCCCATTGAACGTGATTTCGATCACAAATGGTGTATATTTAACTATGGGTGTTTTCGGTGCGGTAACCGCACTGAAGTCACACAACCGCATACTGGCCGAAACCATGCGGTATATCCAAAATCAGAACCACCGCCGACCCGCATAAGGCCGGTTACCGGGGGTATCGGCATTGGTCGGTGTCGTCGTTAGCAATCGATGTCGGCGATGAACCGCACAATTCATCCACCACAAACACACACAGAGAGAGAGAGAGAGAGAGAGAGAGAGAGAGAGAGAGAGAGAGAGAAGAAGAAGAAGACAAAGGAGAAAGGAGAAGAAGAATTTGATGAAGAAAAAAAAACTCAAAGAAACCAGAGAGAAGAAGAAGACGACGATGGAGCAAAAGAGAGGGTTAGGGTGATTTAGGGTTTATGTAAGGTGATGGATTTGGGCCTAAAATAGTATGGGTGGGGGGCTTTTTTTTGTTTACAAGAGGGGGCTTTTTTTAGTTGAAAAAAGAAGGAATATCGGCCCAAAACTTTTTTTTTTTAAGCCTGAAACTAAAATTGGCAAATGTTGGAGAGCGTAGGGTTTGATCTCCAAACCTCGAACTTAACCATGATTCCTCTTCTTCTTCGTGTTCTTCTTCATCAAATCTAATCCAATCGCCGTTCTCTCTCTCTTTCTCGACTCCGTCTCTGACTCTCGCTCTCTCTCCTCCGTCTCCGTCTCTCTTTGGCTCCCTCTCTAGGCTCTGCCTCTGTCTCGCTCTCTTATTATGGGGATGGGGGTGGTTGGGTCTTGGGGGAGAAAACAGGGGGAGAGTGGGAGAGAAAAAAAAAAAGACAATGGGTTGCGGGTGGGAAGTTGCAGAGGAAATTTCAAATTTTTTTTTTCATTTTTAATATACTCGGTCGATTGCGGTATCCGACGGAATTGATTTCGGGACACCGCAACTGTGATCGGTACTGATCGGTCCGGTTGGTTAATTGCAACCGCGTTGACTTTTTGTTCAACCTCGGTTTACCGGCTGTAAAAGTCGGACGGTAACCAACGGTTTGCGGTACTTTCGGTCCAACCGCACAACCCTATATTTAGCATACACCTCATTATACAACCCCTCACTAGAGATGCTTTTATAGCCTATGTTGCACGGACACGGATACGGGGACACAGGAAAGCGACACGGCGACACAGCGACACGGAAAATCTTTAAAAAGTAGGACACGGACACGGCTAGGACACGGCAATTAAAATAATAATTAATTCTCAATATTTCAAGACAGAGAAACAAGACTTTTATTAAAAATAAAAAACCAAATACAGATAAAATCATACAAAGATACAAAACACATCAAAATAGAGAAACAAAATAAAACATGGTTCACATTCATTATGTCTAATAGTCTAATACCCAATTAATAAAACAAATTCAAATATACTCAACAACTAATAACAAGACTTTTATTAGAAATAAAAAAAGCTCCAAACAGATACAATCATACAAAATACCCACACACAAAAAACACAACAGAGAAACAAAATTAAAAATCTGTGAAGCCTAACCTGAGTTTGCAAGAAGGAATCGTCCTTCTTGGTCACGATTTGCAAGAAAGAATCGTC